>VOMN01079770.1:0-28079 GCA_014899125.1 Orchestia grillus
GGAGAAGTTTGATGCCTCGGGGTCACAGCACTCTTGTGATGGAGCGCTTACACCCCCACCAGCGGTTGTAGGCCATCAACCTAGGCGTCTGGTCGGAGCCTTGTTCTTTGACCTGTTACCAGGTTATAGGATTTAATGTCTACAATAAAATTGTGTTTTAACGTTTTGGTTGCAGGAGAGGGCATAAAAAATGTATCTACTTTTGTTTGTTAAGGGTTAAATCGTTCTTCCTTGCGGGATAAAAAACTTCAGGAAAGTGTATAGTTGGAAAAATTGCTAAAATAGCTCTCTGTTCTAACTAATCGTCCTACGAATTAAATGAATTCGCATTTACTTGAACATATACGGAATCGGCATAATTTTAGTTTCTTTATACGTATCAGCTGTGTCCATGTGACCGGATACCAATGCTCTCAACGCGGGGTATCAAAGTACTCTGTTCGCAATTTTCCTACTTTCCATATCTTAGTTTGCCATGCTTCTTGCTATTTGATTAACGCGTATGATGAGTGCAATTACGGAAAGGAATAAAACAGTGTCATCAAGCTATTTCTGTCGGAAAATTCAGAATGTAATTGACGCAGTCGGCAACACGTACCTAATTTCACACTCACATAATTATACGAATTATACATGAACAGATGAATGTAAACCTATTCATCTGTTCATGTTCGTTAACTCGTCCGTTACAAGTTAGGAAGGGCTTTTCGAATAAACGTGGTCGAAAGTCAATAATATTAGCTTTATTTTACCAACATGTGATATTAACTCGCTCGTAGTCAACCAAGTTTCAAAAGAATCAATGGTAACATGAATTACAGCGTCGTTGGAAAAAGAATAGACATGGTAGTTCAAAGGGGAGTTTGTTGTACCTTGCAAATTGACAGCGATGTTTCGAATGCAGCGTATCTTAACTGGAATCTTCACAGAGCCTTTAAAAACTGACACATCAAAGATTCAGACTAAATAAAAGAATTCAGCGATGGCTACTGAAGCTCGAAATTAGGTAAATTTATGTGCATCATACAAGTTGCTTCTTGCAAATTACGGCAGAAGCTCTTTCCTGCCCAAGCGCTTTTCGTCATGAATTTTGATGAAATTTTGCATTCTCTATAAATTAAAGCAATTTCATGACTTTGTTGGCAATTTCTTATGATCAAAGGGCGTTATTTCTGCCCTGCATTAGGAAAGAAAATAATGCAAACTATAGTATATTATTTCAATTTATCACTGGTTAACATTGCATATATTATATCTGTTACTTTCAGAGATTACAATTTGTTATTCCTAAAGCCTTGGAACAAATTTAAGTAATGAGATTTACGGGTATGCATGATTCTAAATCCTGTAGCAGTGAAGAGGAAAGTTTTTGAATTTGGAATTGTTTCCTAAATGACTAGAACAATCTTTATGTCATAATCTGACCACGAAAAATAAAAATTGAGAAAATTGGAAGTTCTTCTCGAAATACATGATACTCAAAAATTTATTTTTGTTATTTTGTGAAGAAAAATGGGCTTCGAAAACGATGACGTCAACTATCATTGTCCAGTTTAAATTTCTCACTCTTGGTTCTAAAAGAAATTGAGCTATAGCTTTTATACTTAATTTGCGGTAGAAAAAATATTATAATTACTAAATACAGCGCATATCAGGAGAGTTATTAACAGTTTTCGGTAAAGTTCATTCATTCCATCCCATCATCAAGCGGATCCTTTTTTCGAAGTATTTATTCACATTGTCTAGACAAGCGTCGATCTTATAACTTACGAAATTCTTGAACGATCATATAGCTGATGTTCAAGCCTAAAATTCCTTACTAAGTTTCTATTTTGACGTAGCTGGAATTCTTTTCTCACACTGACTGTCCACTAACTCGTGATGTGAAACAAGCAGAAACTATTTTAGCTTTCGATGTTATCTCGTAAGAACTTGAGTTATGCGATACTTCGATGCGTTTTTTACTTTCGAGAATTAACATACGAATTTAAATCAGATAGAGCGCAGACACAAAAGAGTTTGGTGCTCGAAACTAAAGGCCTGGCTGGCCTCTCCGCCGTTTACTTAATTGTTATCGCCTAACTGTATCATCACTTGTTAAAGCTTCCTTCATAATAAACACAGAAAGCTTGCACCTCTTTCATAACCTGCTGAATATCGAATTTTAAGTCCTATTAAGATTTCCACATTTTGATGTTTAAAAATTATCTTCAAGAAATGATCTTTGTTCTTCCCAGTCACGGGATCTGACAACCCCTGTCGGATCCGTCAGGCTGATTAAGTGAAGAGAATTCTATATCCCAAAATTCCGAAAAATGACACACGTTACACACATTTCATATGGGTCAGGTGCCTATTTCAAAGGTATTTTTGAAGTCGTTTGCGTTTGAAAAAAACTAGTTATTCATTTGTCCACTGTCCATGTAATGTCATTGCTCGTAAATGCGGCTAAATTATAAAATCTACCTTCAAATAAAACCTCAGAAACGATCCTCAGACAGTGTTCCGACGAAGTTCTGCAAAAGAAATGAGTGCAATATGATAAAAAAGGGATTTCTTCGTACCAATCAGTAGAACTTTTCAAGAAGCGCAGCGTTCTGTGGAGCATCTTCCCTAATGAATGCGGAAATAGAATGAAATGAACAATTCGGTTATCATTCTCGCGTCAGTCTGTCACACGATAACCAGTCACTCGTCATGACACTCTCAGGGCGCACTTTCACCAACGCCTCTGAAATTGAATGAGGCCTCCTACTTTGGAGTGACCACTTGCGCGGAACTCAATTAAAAGTGAGCAAAACAGCGGCCTAATAGGATTGGCTTGCTATTGCCAACTTGTAGCGACTTCTTTCCGAAATTTTTCATTTTTTCAGTTTCTCAATGAGTGACAGTGATGCCATCGGAATAAAATAATCAAAAACTTCACTCAGCGTACGTGACTGCCATCAATACATACGGCTGCCTTATCTTGTTTATGGATTAATTCTTAAAAACTGAGAGCTAAAAAAAAATTACAAATCACCCTGTCATTCTTCGATATTACTTTAAAATTCATACAACAGTAGGCAGGTGTTATTCAATTTGGACTGACATGAGAATCTTAAATTAAAACGCTGGTGAAAATACGGGTGCATTATATCTTTTCCTCGAACTCCTCATAACCGGTTATAAATGCGTGTAACAATAATTCAATTAATTAACGGTGCGCCTCGGCGCTCAAGACTGGCAAGTAAACAGTAGGGAACATTGGGAGAGCAAGGAACAGAACAAAAAAGTAAGGAGTAAAGTAAACGAGGCAGTTTCGTACAGGAATCTTAAACTGCAAAATTTTTACATTGGGTGATACAATACTATAAAGGGTTTTCCAAAAAATGTACCCAAATTTTTGAATGTTCGTATTTTCGGTTTAAATCGAGATATTTTAAATATGTTGGTATGTATGGTAATTGATTGTTATTCAGAATCGTTATATTTACCTAAAAATGTTACATAAAAAATGTGGCATGCACTAAGATTAAATAGACAAGGGTATAACAGCTCTTGTTGAGAGGTTTATTCGTTCGTTGGATGACCTATTTTAATTTCGAAACATTATATTCTACTTCGAATTTTAAAAGAGTGTATCGTAGATACGAACAACAGCATTTAATCACTTACAATTAATCCATAGTATTTCACATCAGAATGAAGCCATAATGCAGCTGAGCATGGAGGAACTGATTTTTATTGTCTTATTAAAGCTTAAGTAAAGACAAAAGGGCCAACATGCTCGCTGAGCATTCGAGGAAACATTCCCACGGAGAAACTCTCCAAGTAGAAGAAAAATTAATAGCATTGATAAAAAATTTAACGAGCAATAGAAATAAAGGAAACTCTAGAAGAAGGCTAACACAAGGAACTCAATATTACAAGAGAAGAATTGCTCAGTAAGCAAATCGCTAGAGATGATCCAAATTGTACTATACTCGTCGAGTGCAATGAAAGTGGCTTAACAGAATTGAAAAGTAAGAACTACAATTACAATAGCCGACCAAAAAGTTCGTCGCATCCTGTTAAAATGTAGACATCATTTATTTTTTTCACAAATTTCTTCATAAGAAATTTGCATAAAAAATAAAAAGAATATGGAAACAATAAATGCATTCAGAGACACTGGTAGTCAGTACTGCATCTGTTCTCTTCGCGACAATACGCATGAATAGACCAGGTGGAAAAGTCTACAAAACAGACCTCTGTCTTAGACAAAAGACAGGTTATAGGTTCGCACTGGGCAGGGAAATCTGTCAGAGAAGTTTCTTAAATGATGGTCATAAGACTTCCGACTGTGCAAAAAACAATTACTCAGCTTAAAAAAAATGTTACGAAGTGCAGTCATTCAGGGATAATAGAGGCAAAGCTAAATTTCTGAATTCTCATGACAGACATTTTCCGAAGCGATTGGTGAAAGCAAATGGGCAAAAAGGTGTTCAGCAATTGACCGACGTGTTTAACGATGGTTCTAAGAAAATTTCTGATCGCACCATAAGCGGAGCACCGAATGAAACATTTTTATGGAGTTGTGCTGCCACTAGGAAATCATTGGTCAGTAAAGCTAATTGAACAAAATGGCTCCACTTTGCAAAACACTACAAAAATTTAACTGTCGAGCAATGGAACCCCGAAACTGGTTAGATATCAATACTATATACGTTAGAATTCCTGTGCGAATTGTACTACTTAGATAGAGCTTCTTTCATTACACGGGTAAAACTTAATTGGGGGAGTCTCAACCTGTATTCATGTTTCTCAGGCAGTCGAGTACTGAAAATCTCGTTACCGAATTCACGGAATTCACGATATTCATGAGATGAGAGAATATGTATCAAGAAAATACCTCAAGCCAGCAGGTCTTGACTTCTTGACACGCTTATCATGGCATTCCCTTCACTCGGTCGATTTATGATCATTTACTTATCAATAAAATACTTGGCGTAATTTCTTATCGATAAATCGCCGATTACGTAACGTATTATTGCGTTCAATAGAAATAGTTCTATGACTATTCAGGTTGTGGCGGCCTACTCCGAATTAAATAGATTAAATTAAAGTACGAGTTGGCACGGAACTTAACGTGAACTCATATCAGCCAGGAAATCGCAGACGTATACAATCATTCACGTGACATCAACTTTTACGTATTTACCAACCAACACCCGGTAACGAAACATTGCTGGCAGCGGTCTGATAGGTGGGGTCAAAACAGTGTCAGCTACTATTTATCCAGCTACCAGCTGCTATTCATGCTAAATTAACTAATCCTTCTTTTAAATACGTATGTACAACAATATTAAGTTATTATCGAACGAATAAATTACGGAAATAATCGTTTTCCCATAAAATCAGATGTTCATTAGCTTTGCAGTCATAATATATAAATGTGAAAAAGAAAATACAGCAAAATCAATTTAAGAAAAAATTGCTTCCAGCATAAATCGAAAAAACAAAGTTTTTGTTGATCAATTAATTAAATAAAGCAGTTCACGAGTCCCAACAGCCTCCAAAATAGATGACCAAGTTACTGTTCGGGGTTATACGAAAGTTCGTGTTGGAAGTTTTCCAACCTGTTGGTAAACACAAACACACCGAAATTTGCTCAAGTGTAAGATGTGTTCGTGGAAGGCTGAAAAGCACAAAATTTGCTCCAAAGATTGATATTGTGAACGGGCCTTTAAGGGATTCATTACGGAGCTGACTGCCTACTTTGGCTGTCGTAATGAGGCTCGTGCGGGGGAACATCTCCAGCAGTCGCCGCAAGTCAAAAAACTGCAATTGGCAATAACAAGTCCATCCTTGGGCCAGGTAGGTGCACAGAAGGCATAGGCAGACCTCTTGCGCAACTCTAAAATGTACGCAGTAAAATCGTGTGTCCTTTTTCTTTTACTCCTACTGAGTCCCAACAGGCCGTTTACGAGCTAATCGGCTTCATACATCTATATGCTACGCATGGAGTTCCCTAGAAAGAGTTCGTTTAGAAACAGCAGAAGAGAGGCCATAATTGACCTTTCGCTTTAGTTTAATCCTTGATGCAAAACGATTCCGGTCAAGAATTGAGGCACACGACGGTGGTCCCAATCGGTTATAATTTACTTCCTACCACAATTTTGCCTCGAATTGTCGTATGTACTGAATGCCTTTCTTTATTCGTAGACCCTCATAACAGTGCTGCAGTAATCACCAGAAAATTTCGTTACTTCCATGACTGGGTGTCCCTAAGCCCAAGCAAATGTAATAGCCTGTTTTTGCAATCGCTGTGGAACAACTGATAACAAGTTTGTACCGTGCCAAATCTGAACGAAGACTGATGCCTATTCAGGACTTCCATATAACCTAAAATTCAGTCACAGATTCGAAAACCGACTGATAAACGTCGTAAATAACTGGAGCTCGAGAAACAATGGTTGACTAATTTTTTGTGCGAAAAGTTAATAACCTATTGAAAAAGTTGGTAAATTTTTTATATACCCTGTAGAATATGGCAGGTAAAATATTTGATGCAAGCATAGTTTGGCATAGAAGTTAGCTCAGAGAAAGAAACCACTGAGAAGTATGAAAATGTATAACTGAGAAGTCACAAGGAGAGGACACAAAAAGGTCTCACTCTCGAAATAATCTCTTATAGACACGAAAAAGCTTAGCTTACAGACTCGTGAAGAAAAATTGGTAAAATAATGGTCGCACGTAAAAGGGCCGACCGACCAATGCGAGAATCAATATCTGACACAGGAGGTCAGGGCTAAGGAGCTCGAGGAATTTGAGGTGCCGTTTGCTCTGCAGAGTAAATCCTGTCCAATGTTCTTTCTATATTTAAGAGAAGTGTGCTAATACGGGTAATGTATTTCGAGACTAAACTAGGCGACAAAGGAAATGACTGTTAGCGTACATACTATGAATAGGGGTTAATTTTTAATGACGAAATCAAAAAGAATCTTTAGTCTATCGAAAGGATTTTTAAAAACAGAGCAACTATGAAATTGTGAGACAATCCAGTTTTATCTGATATCATTGTATTCCTGGGGATATCTAAAAGGAAGAGTTTACTGTGATAAGCTGACAGATTTACACCAACCAACTCAAGGCATCCACCGAAGCAGAAATCTGGCAAATTAGACTAGAACTCAGTATATAGTGGCATAATGAACAGTCTCTGCACATGAAAAATTTCGTCTTCAAAAAGTTATTATTATAAAACTTGTAAATCTGTGAATTCTGTTGCTTAAGAGTGATTCAAAATTCTTCGGTTATTTCAGAAGTTATTATCGATTCATTTTGGTCACGTTCTTAAAAATCACCTTGCACGGGATATCTACAAAACACGTGTCCATTGACTTGAATTACTGATAATATTATGCATCTTTGATTTCATATATGAGTTTATTCTGAGATTTTTTTAGCTTTTACCCCTACAAAATGCTGCTTAATGAACATTAGCAGATTTTCATAATGGACACTTGCAGCAATAACCGGTGCACACAGCGTGTAAGAGAAGAATTCAAAGTCACGTGTCCACTCGGACAAGCGGGCGATGCTCTCTCAGGAAGAGGGCGATGCTCTGTCCGGGAACGTGACTCCGAATTTTTCTCCTCCACGCTGCACGGACCGGTTGTTGCTGCAGGAGTTTTTAATAAAAATTTACTGATGTTTATTAAGATGCATTTGGAAGGGATTAAAACTGATTAAATGTAACGGAATTAAACTGTTATATGGTATCAAAGATTACCTAATATTAATAATATTTAAAATCATTGGATATATCTTTCACGGACACCTTGTGTAGGGTGATTTTAAATGATGGGACCAAAAAATAATAATAATGTCTGAAATAATCAAAGGATTTTTTAAAAACGAAATGGAACTGAATCCTGAGATACATCGAAATAAAAATTACGACGTCAATCTAATCAACATATCCTAGATGCTCAATACAACAGTTTCGAGCTCGCATAACTTGTTCCCGACACTGAAGACGCTTCAAGCTTTGCGACTGAGTAATAATATGTGCGAAACTCGATTCAAAAGATTTTAACTCATTGCTGCATTGATTTGATGTCAGTATCGATAGAAACGTCTAAGGTATTGTTAAAAAATGTTCTAAAATACTAATCAAATGTAGTAATTCAGAATGTTCACGTCTCGGGAAGACACGTCCTGCGACTTCCATAAGAAAGCGAGAAACTATGGATTGATATCTAGCCTCGCCATTTTTGGGAGCATGAGTAGAGCTGGGTGTCAATGAAATGACCAGGCTTATTTTCTGATCGTTTGTGGTGCACAGATTTTAGTAACTTATAGTGGTGACTTCAGAAAGTCCTTGACACCATTTTAAAGATTGTAATTCAACCTTGACAAAGATTAGGTATTTATCCGATTTGGCTCCTTTAATTAAACGATCTATGAACAATTCAATTTCTCTTTCGAGCGTTCTGTGCATGGAAAGCTAGATCAAACGGTGGGATGGAAAGACGTAAAAACCCTTGCGTACAAACATATCGCCTTCTCACGCCTATTCAACGCCCTCTCGCCTGCCGTCAAAAAATATTAGAGCCTCCACCTTGCATTGCTTCACGGTCCGTGAACAACTTTCGAATCTTTCAGGATGTTCTCCGCCTCCCAATTTTGTCTTTACCAAGCCCAGGAATTTTTGTGCCTTGTTTCTTTCTTCGCTATGTGCCACACGTAAAACCCTAGAAGACTTTTCAATTTGAAGAAACCTAAACCCTAAGGACACTTAGGATTTTCTTCTCTCTGCTCGTGAAACCCACATCCTTCATATTAAATGATCAATCCTTACTTTTCCCCTTCAGCCAAACATATAAATCTCGTAGAATGTCAACGAAGCTCAACAGCGTGCTCTTGGCTCTAATGTATCTATCATTTTTGTAATTGAACGGACTTTTTCTCATTATAGTCTAAACTTTGATGTAAAGCCTGTGTGGCCCAGTGTAAATTCTTAGAGATAAAGAGTTAGTTTGAACTAACTTCCAATATAAAAACTATTGCAGTATGCAAAATATTTTAGCAAATTTTTCCATTCTAAATTTTCAATAAAAGAAAAAACAAATTGTCCTAGTTTCATAGAAATATAAATAATTCCTAGTTTCACCACAAGCGGTAACAACTAAAGCAAGCGTCAAATACCACGGAAAGTACTTAGTTGTGTTATCAGAAGTAAATAGATCGAGTTACAAGAAACAAATGAGCAGACAGAACAGAGAACCAATCTATCTCTCTCCTACGAGGTTTAATTAACGATTAGTTAGGCTGAGCCTGACTCGCGGTTGCTTCGTTAAACAATCAACGCGACGAAAAATACGATTTCGATACATTTTGATTGCCAGACGGAGAGAAACGTAATGTGTACAAATTATCGATGTCACATGCATACGACATAATGTTTAATTTGATGTTCATGAACTGCTGTACCATTCTTGTGTATCAAAGAGCGGCCAGCATGTAGCATTTGGTGGCTCTTTTTTCATGAATAATGTTGTGCTGTGTAAGTGCACGTCTATATACATAGGTCCTATGAACAGCACTTTCTTACAACTTTTGCGTTTGCGAACATAAGCAGTCGCAGGAATAATATCCTATCATCTAATGTCTGAAATATAAGAACTATCGATTTAGCTATGACGAGATGAGAGAGATGAAAGAGACTGTTGCTTCAGATCGACTGTAAAGAGATACTGACGTTAAACAGTGACGTAAAACCGAAAACAATTGTAAAGTAGAGTAAAATCATTCAAAAGTTTCTTTTCTGTACACTAAAAATTGATTCAGAATTTCAGATTGTCTATATTCACAATATAAAGATCTGCGAATTAAATTTCACCTTAATTAATATGTCCATATATACTCTAATGGCAGGATGCTTCCCGAGGCGTTCAAGCGCACGACACCAAATTTTATATGCTTATATACATGTAAATATATTCCCTGCAGTCACCCAGGTTCTCTTACGATTGTAATCTAAAATTAAAACCAATTTGAAACTCTGTTTCAAATAGCTCAGAGATATGGATGAATTTCTCTGCAGCTTATATTCTCGATTCTCCGTGAAATTTACCGTACCGGGACCGTGGTGCTAGGTAATCTCATGAAAATTGATTACTCTTATTTTCAGTTCACGCCCTGCTCGGGGAGCTGAGGCGTCTGAAAATTGCTGTGGATGTCGAGAACGAAAAATTTACTGTTAGCAGCAGCCTTTCGTCAAACACGCGAAGGCAGCGAGCGCAGATCCCGTCTCGCACCCACATCTTTGCATCTCATCAGAGAAGCGTCTTTTAGCCACGGGCGCTCAAGAGGCTCCCGTGAAAAAATGGCGCTGCCGTCAGTTTTGAAAAAGTCTGGAAATTTTGGTCTGAAGACAATGCTTCGATATTAGCGAGTCCCCATTTTTAGTCGTATGTAAAGTAATATCAAAACGGACTGTTAAATTGCTATTACCAAGAACTGACAAGCTTGCGGGAATAAAATTAGGCTGTCGAAATTGAATAAACAAAATGTAAGTTAAGACGATGTCTTCTAGAAAGTAATTCAATATTTTTCCCATGTATAATTTACCTCGTTTACATGAAGTTTATTAAAAAATTTATTAGAAAAGAAAGCCAATAAAGTGGAAAATTTTTATTTGTGCGAATCTGCATCGGAAAGAACATGTTAGAAATAACTACTAATTTCAGTACTTCTCAGGCTTTTATCCGGTGAATAAAAAGTACAACAATAAAAAGGAGTAGGACCTTTCATTGAATCGACGAGATCGATGTAAGGGACTGTAAAATTCCCCTAATCTCCCGAATGGGTAGCCAATTAGTAAATGGTGAAGGCAAAATACACAATATGAATTGCTTTGCGTAATTGGAATTAATTCTACCTTGCCTAAAAATAAATAAAATGTTTCATTCAACGAGGTCTAAACTTGTGAATTATAATGCTTTGGTCATTAGGGTTACACTATTTTAAGATCATTCACAGATATTAGATAGCCAGGAATCATAAATGGTCCCTTTTAATTCGGCGATAATCTACGTAAGCTTATGTCCAATAATTGGAATTCAACTGATTTTTGCGGCCAAATTTTATCAAGTTACTTTAGGCATTATGTACATTCATTTGAATTTTTTTATAAATTTCATGCTATCGGATATTGGTATCAAAAGCATTACACGTATACGTGAACAGGTTTATTTCGGGGAATTTTACTTGAATTAAAAACCACAAAATAAGCTCTTCGGAGAAGAAATTAACCACATATTATTTTTCGGGTTCCACTTATTTACTGCGTTCATCAATCGGTTTCCAAAGCTGTGACCGAAGTTTAAGTAATATGCAAGTGCTGAACAAGAATCAATTTCATACAGAGCTTGCACGATACAAAATGGCGCAAAAGTCTCTTCATCATTTTGAATATTTATTACACAACTAATTCGTAACAAAATGGGCTACTTAGGATATAAAAAAATAGGCGTTTTATACTGTATCGTCGATACGGGTTTGAAGTAAATTTGTAATCAGAATGTACAAAATGATCAGATCCAAAAAATGCAAAAATACAGGAAGGACCAACGAGCAACGATAATGGACAGTTATTTCCCTCGCAACGTTAGTTCGTTAGTTGCAGTACAGAGGGACCTCTTAAGAATATTTTATCAGTAGAGACCTTTCCAATATTCCATTTGCTCATCACAAAAAATTTGTTAACATTCTTGAGTACCTGGCTTTAGATTGGATTGTAACAGTAACAAAACTAGATAAAGGAAATGTTTTGGACAGGTCAAGTTATTTAGAGGAAATGCTTCAAATTTTTCAAGATACTTTAAAATTTATTCCGTGAAATGACGACTGGATTTCAGTGGTGTGCGGATGTGAAGATCTGGACGAGCTTGCGATTTGTAAATAATTTGTACCAGGAGGGCATAACAAACGGAAATCAGTAAAATTGACATATTCTAGGGGATCGAGACCTAGTCAAACGAAGCGTGTGCCTAATGTTCATTGACCGAGAACCCCCTTAGGCCAATTTGATCCAGTGTTAGAACCTACATTTACCAACTATCTAAGTATCTCATTGATCAATTTTCACGCCTCGGTAAAATATTTTTTTCTTTTGAGAGTGAAATTGGTAATTTAAGCAATGCTAATTATGTTATAAGTTTTGAAATTCATTGATATTCCCGTTGCAGGAACTATTCACACATTGTTTTCAAAATGATTTCCTGAAGAGTCAGATCCATATCATGGTTTTAATAAAAAGCAGTGCAGCAAACTTTCGGAACTGAGCACGTGGAAGAAAATCTTCATTTTGAACCATCAAGTGAACGAACAGACTGGGCTCCAATAAGAGGTTGTGTCCCCACACCAGCTGATTTTTTTCTGTTGTTTCAGGAAATTACTTGGCTTGGTTAGAGTCTATTAGACTTGAAAGTAATTTCATCCCGCTGGTATGTAGACAACGCTTTTTAATTGCTGCCTCCTTATTCTTGGATTAATTGAATTCTCGACATCAGTTAACTTGATTTACTCACTAGGGTTAAAAACAGTGTATATCTTCTATAGAGTTTAGAGTAACTAAAAGTCGTAAATCCTTCTCAGCTGTTTGGTATAAAAACTCACTTTCACGGGGCTTAGTCTTAAATTTAATCGTGCAGTTACTTTAGTTTATTGAAATCAGTCTCGTGACAATTTCATTTTTTAGAGCGCACAAAATTTGTTCAACCTATGTTCCTTTCACAACTGAATTAGATTCTATATAGCTTTTTCTGTCGTAATGTTTTTTTTCTTTTACATACACTTTTTCTTCCACGTACACTTTTTCTTCCAGATACACTTACATGCATAATTTTAAGAGGCAGACTTAAACGCCTTTCTCATAGATGTACTTTTGTGTCTACGGCTCCTCGTAAGACAACATATTTAAGCGGATCATATACCAACAGGAGAAACAATGATACTATTAAAAATACGTTTACTCGACATTAAAAACTTTACCAGCAACTTGAACTCAAAATAATTTTTCGCCATAGGTTTACTATTGGTAGTTTGTTCACAGCTGAAGATCGAATTCCCACTATGATGTTTAAGAATGACGTTTACTGGTATAAGTGTAGCCAGTGTGCTACCTATACCCGTACGCGCATTACTGAGCATAGGAAGTGTTAGGTTGTACTGACCGATCCATAACCAACCGCTTCATCGTAAAATTTGAGACCATCCAGACTCTGGTTACTGTTCCGTAAGTCAGAATAGTTTCAACATTTTAGGTAAGTGTAAGTATATTGAAGTTATCAGAAAGCATTTTAATTCCTTACCCTACATAACCCTATACTGAATAGTTGTGATGCTTTCCAGTAAACAGCTTGGGTAGGGCGGTGATCCTTCGTAACTTGTGCAACTGTGTAATCTTTTAGTCTAAAGTATAGTGTTACAATTACATATGCACAACTTGTCCTTTCGTTTGCAGTTTACTGAAGATGAGCAATGTACTGCTATAAATATCGAGAAAAAGATTTTTTTTTCACTCAAACGTATACGAGTGTAAGACCAACAAAATTCAAAGCAATCTTGCTCTGCGTGCAACACAACCTCATTAGGAGTTGCTAAACGAAGAAGAGAAAAATAAAATACGAGTGCTGTGAAAGCTCGCATGTAATTACTGCTAAGATTTGTTGAAGAATCAAATTGAAGTATCTGTGGTGCGTTTAAATGCCGCCATGGTTTTATTAGTGCGAATAAAACTCAACAAGCAAAGCAGCTCAAAGGGTTTTGGGGTACGAGTGTAAATGCTCGCGGCGATTAAAAACTATTGTACGCTCAAAAATGCACTGTTCCACTTATAAAATTATGATATTAAACAGTTCTTCTTTACTCAAGATTATTTGCTAGATATTGATGCATATCAATGTAGTTTTTGTCACCCAACTCAAAATCTCAATCAACAAGTTGAAAACCAAATAAGATTTATTATTTTCTCTGAACTATATCCAAGAGATCCTTTCCTCATTTTTTTAGACCCTCAGGTTTTGAAACTTTAAGGTCACCGAAAGGGGAGATTGCCTCCAATCTCCGTAATTCCCTGCTCTAGTAGTGAGTAAAGAATGAAGCGCATTTGTCGAACGAATGTGAAATTCCTAAAATAACCAAGAACCATGTGTTAGGCAACTTCGCTCGAAAAGTACACCATTCTACAACTAATTTAGTGCGCGAGTCAAAGCTTGTTATACGATTATTTTTGCTTCAATTACGGTTGGAAATCAACAACGCGATCTCACATCTGAATGCTAGTTGGTGCTGAGCTCACAGAAGCTCGTCCGACAAACCCAGTCCCAGTCGCAATTAGTGTACAAGTCTGTCTCGTTATGACAGCCATCGTCTCAACAAGTGAAATGCACGCTAATTGGCACAATGTTGTTGAATTTGCTTGAGAAACCACACTCTCTAGCAAATTTTTCTAGATTTTGAAAAGTCGGAAATAAACATGCTTCTGTTCGTATGTTTATTGTATAACAGCGTGCAAACGTAGAGGTCAAGTAAGTTGATCAAAAAAGTTCAAGTGAAGTGCAGCGAGGAAATACGTCAGATATGATTCCTGTCGGAGTTTCATTAACAATTAAATTCGCGAAACTAGTTTTCGTTTCTTGGCTTACTTTGGTTAATTATAATGGTCATCATTTCTATTGAACCAGCGTCTTCCGTGATACTGCTAAAAATGAATGATTTTATTTTTTAATTAAACCACACAGGTAGATTTTAAACAAATGAAATGAAAGGTATCTAAAAAAATTATAAATTTGATTTTTTGAAGCCCAGGCTTATTTTCAAGATGTTGAAAACAGCGATGAAATTGAATTTAACTGCGAAAACAATGATACGGAACATCAGTGTAACGTGCTAAGAAAAGCTGGAAATTATTAAAACCATTCTCAGAGGGTAAATTCTTTGGTAATTATTGAGAGGCAGCTAAGTCTTATGGATGTATAGAGATTCTACGTACAGAGACCAATTCTATCTATCGGTCCCTCAGAGGCATAGGATAGGCCATAGGATAGGCCATCGGATAGGCCATAAGATAGGCCATAGGATAGGCCATAGGCACTAGGGTTAGGCTAGTCAGGCTTGTGGGGACTATGCTGAGGGCACTTTAAGGTTACCTCAGCTCAAACTAGGCCTTCAGGACTTCTATATTTTCTGGCCACTTTTCTTTTTTTCCGTTTTCATGACTTCTTCGTTGATTATTCTTTACATTTTTTTCCTCTTCTTTCTCAATTTACTGTTTCTACGCGCAGAGAATCTGATGTGGTAATACACCCGAGCATAGATTCCACGTTTCTTAAAGTCCATACAATGGGTAAAAAACCATTCCATACCTTCCTTTTCACAGTCTTGAAATCGCCTTTAGTGTGGCTAGGGAGCTTTAAATCAACTATTACCAATAATAATAAAAATAATGCTATCTATCAGCATAAATTTGAACTGTCAGTGACTGTTCACAACGATCACTAGAATAATGCTGCCTAAATAATCCTGTAGTGGGTAGGTGACCCAAACTCATTTTCCGTCCAATAACATCAACCTTCATGCTCTGCAACTCCAATGAAAAAGGCTTGGGGTTTGAGCCAGCATACTGCAATGCGCAATGCTCCCAACTGAAATTATGTACTACGGATGAAAGCATCCCAATCGGCAGAGTATCCTTGACATGGAGAGAGATCATACGTCACTCTCGTTAAACAAAATTATGTACTCGAAAATTCTCACGAGGAAAAAAATTACCGATTGATTCAAAAGTTCTTTCTCGTTTGTGAGGTTGGTGGGGAATAATTAAAATGTTCGTTGCTGTACGTGATTGCTTGAAAAGATGCTAGTCAGAAATTTGTTAAATTAATGTAAAACTATAGATGATGGGTAATCATTGCTGGTGGAGTAAACTTTTAAAAGTTTAAATTTATTATGGGAGACAACAATGTACGAATAAGTGGCATAGGCAAGGGGAGATTGAAGATGAAATGCTATCAAATTTGAAAGTCTTCGTACAGAAGCTGAAATTGCCGCGGCCCCTGGCCAAAAAATGAAGGATCGCTGAAAATTTTGATTTGAAATCTATTACCAGTACGCTGTACATAGACATCTAGAATGCTCAACTGATTATTGTTGATTTTTCGAATTCAACTGTAAATTTCATTTTTAGTCGCCGATTGTTTAGATATTGCAAAAATTAAATTGCACTACATTTCTGTTAGAAAAGAACAAAAGTATCATCTATGTAACGTTGGAAAAACTATATTTTAAATGCATAAGGGTATTGTGAAATCTAATCTAGCGTATATTTGCCCGTAAAACTGTTGGTTAATGTTGGGCCAAAAGGTAGTCACAAGTTCAACCTTCCCATATATTTATTGTGCGACCCATTAAATGAAAAGAAGGTATTCATAACACTCAGTTTCGAAAGAGATCTAAAATATTTTTCCTTTAAATCAATGATTAAGTAGAACGGAGTAGAAAAATGAATGTCTACACAAATATCAATGGTTTCCAGCAACGATATATTAGTAAAAAGTCGATTATAACTTCACAAGTTTCAATGCGGTAAAACATTTTTATAACGAATTTATCAGGACACGCGCATGATCATGAGAAAGAATTAAATTCATCGTATTGCTAGATATTAGCGTGGCAATGCAAACCTAGCAATTCTTAACAGTTTGATGAAAAATCTATTTTTAACCTGCTAACGGGTACTGACATCATATGATGTCGGCGTGGTTGTTGCATTCACACGGTCGCTGTCGATTACACATACCGTGTGAATGCACCATCGGCCTCCTGGGCGGTGACCATTAACAGGTTAATCAGGATTCACAGGATCTCTCCAACGAGGAGCTTCACGTCGCAGTTTGTTTAAAAACACGAAACAATACTGGAACCTAACACAGCACAATGTAACACTATGAAGCAACCAATTAAACTCTAAGTGACTATATTCGATGAATTGCAATAGGTAACAATCACCCCCTGCTCTATTAGCATAATATAAAACACCTTCTTAGCAGTATTTATCGGGGCCTGAACTGAATTTTGCTATCCGTTCATCTATAAATCGCTTCAAGCTTACAAACACGTAAACACGTCCTTATATAGACACGGATAAGAAATTCATTGCACCGTACATTTTGGACAAACAAACGTTTCTGCATACTTTACACCAGCGACCTAACTGATTGTGTTAGATCTGCTGCGAAATAAGTGTCTCCATTTTTTCTTCACAGGACGTTGATAAATTCACTGGCAACTTAAAAGCAATTCAGCAATGCCTATTATCAGAATATATTGATCAGATTTGTTTCACAAACTTCTTGATCATACTATTTTCAAATATGCCGCGCTTATACACCTCAGGTCGAATGTAGGTAAGCAGCCCGAGGAAATAAAAACCCAATAGTGACTCTTTGCTCACACAACGGTCGAGTGAGGATCTTGGTCCATTGCTTTACTGAAACGAAATTAGTTTCGCTAACTCAACGAAACTAATTTACTGATTGAATATGACGGCCCTCCGCCTCCACGTCATTTCATGTTCGCATGAATCTTGATATTTATTGAGACACCGAGGACAACATTGGGTAAAGGCAGTAGAGAACATTGGAGGAAAACATCTATCGCAGCAGGGCGAGCCTTTATTTTTATTTTTTGAAAATCCATCTGTACTGAGGTCTATGCGCTTGAAGGCTATCCGTACTGAAGATATAGCTTATTGAACAGGAATACACGGCTATCACTGACCTGAGGCAGACAAACGCTGATGCCGTTGATACTGGTGATAATGGCTATGCTGTATCGGACATGGCTAACAATCGAATATCGTCTTTATGTACTGTAAGTGGAGTTACGGTGTTCATGTATAAGTTTAGCAAATGAAATAAAAATTTCGATGTGTGATTCATAATTTGCAATGATATTTGTAGATCTTAATAATCATTTGCCTGTGCGAAAAATACTCAAATTGTGAAGTCTTTACAGACAGCCTAGGCTTACAAACCACATTGAAAGATATCGCCATTAGAGAGGGAATATCAAATATCCTTCTGTGTAGTATTCATTTACTCATTTGTGGAGTACGTATTGCCTTCCCTCCCTAAGTACAGGGTGCGTAAGGTATCTGAGGACACCATACGCACTTTAAGAAAAACAGCACGCATCAAACGATTCTCTTGATTTTCGTCGACGTAAACTTACTTCGCTTAAGAACGTACGATATGTATCCGAGATCTTGATGAACGACATTCCTTATTGTTCCTACAGACACTTGAAGATCTTTGGCAAGATGTCGCATTGACCTCCCGGGATTTTCGTCGATCATGCCATGCACTCTTCTGACAAACTCAGGTGTTCAGGTGTTCTGAGTGAGTCAGAGCGTTGACAATGCTATTTTCTCTTGCTCATGGCTAATTCATTTCCATCGTTTTCATTCAGCTCCTTTTTTACTTTTCAAACGAAAGATCAGGCGACTTTTAGGAATCTAGCCGCTTCTAAATTGTTGTGTTTCGTTTTTATGGACACTATTACAGCGTGCCTTTTCATTACATTATTTATAGTAGTATCTGTCATGGGATCTTCTGAACTAAGAAATACATTAATTATTATAAATTATTTAGCTTAATTTTGTGCTTACATCATTTAAGAATGTGTACTAAATCATGTGACAAAGTTTCGTGCAAATCGGACGGTTAGAACGGGAGTAAGGGACTTCCAGACGCTCTAGAAGTGGGATAATTTGAGGACTTAGCAATGTTTTTCTGTTACATTATTGTATAATATGCATTCTTAAGTGTATTAGAGGGAGTAGGAGCTTTTTTCTATACAGTTATTTAGTTTTTTCAAAAAATTTCTTGTTTTTTAATAACTAATAAGCTTTTGCATCACATTATCCTGGATATTCCTGCTTGATATAATTATTTTTACTATTCCACGCATTTTAATTTATCCATAGAACCAAGTGCATTGACCTGGAATACTTACTTGATGATTTGTCGGCCATTGAATGTGGGTGGTTACAGGAAAGCCAGGAGAGGTTTTCACAGTTGGAAGACCATAACATCTACAGTTTTAGTCGTACGTAAATGAAAGAGAGCTCATTCGATAGGAAATTTCAAAGCGCATAGATTATATGTATCAAAATAGAAATTTTTGATTGTTAAATTTGAGAAAATATACAAACTTCGAAGTGGAAAAATTTACCGAAATTGCCTTTTTTATATTTTTTAGAAACAATGGAATAATTGATTTCTTCAAAAACTATAACCACCATTCTACTGTACACATTGAGACGTATAAAATGGAACATGCCCTTTTTTCTAGGTCAAAAATTGGGTTTAGATTTTTTAATTATTGAAAACTTCGTGCTGTTTCGACATTTTGTTTTCTTTCAACAAATATGCAAATTTATCACCGGCAACATGTGTTTCTTTTATTGGGTTACATATGTGGGCCAAATTTTAAGCATATCCGCCCTATAGTTAAAGACTGTGGTCAAATTTGGACGCTTTTAACGTCAAATTTGCCGCTCGATTTAGAATTTGGAGAACACGAATGGAAGCAGAGGGAGGACTGGAACGGACCTGAATTCGTTTAATCTTCACATACTTCGCGTTCCACGTTCGCCGGCACCACGCGCTGGTGTGCGGTCGAGGGCGGCCCGCGTCACTGCAGTAGATGCCCTGCAGCCCTGGTGTTGTGCAAGCCCTGTCCTTCCTGGGTGCTCGCACTGCCAGGGGAGTTACTGAGTTACTATGTAGTTCACTCGAGCCAAATTAACAACAGTGTGCTCAAAGATCTCAATTGATATGGGATTGAGACAAGCCTCGAAATGCACACTTCAGGTTTGAATTCTATTTCTAAACACATTTCAATACAATTTCAAGTTTATTTCAGTAAGGTATTTCCACTCCTTCGCACTGTACTCGATCTGAGACAAATACTTTCTTGTTTGCATTTCATCCCAATTACTGGCTCCCATCTGCAGCTTCGGGTCAGCTATTGTTAAACAGAGAAGTTTTGAAAGATAAAGTCACCGTGCCAACATTGATCCTTGGAGAAGCAACAATGTGGCTAAACTAAAGTTACGTACAAGGCGTTTGAACAAACTCTTGGACATTGTTTGGTGCAGGGTATCAATCTTTTTATTATAAATATGAAATTAACTGTATTTTGACCGCTTTTCTATATTAAATAGCTTCCGACCGCTATAGATTTCCTTATATTACAGTATTTCTTTTTCGTTCCATTAGAGCTAAGGTCTGTTGAACTCTGTTTGAAAAATTTCATTGAGAAACAGCTCTGTTTGAAACAGCTCTATTTAAAAACGTGCGCTACGATAAATTTAGCTACTAATTTTGGGTATCATTTTGAAAGACCTCGTATTATTTGATTCAAAATCTTTCATTAACAAAAATAACTTAAGCGATTATTAACCATCAAATCAAGCTATCTTCATTCTAGAAATTAACCAAAATTTGTTGAAAGCTAGCTCTAACATTTGTGTTAAAGTATTATAGTAATTGAAATGCGGCAGAACTTAATCGTATTGGATCTGTGTAACTAAAATTGAGCAGTGTTAGTTTTGCTTCGCTCAGCGTTTAGCCTGTAGTAATTGAGCGGTGTGGTTATTGAGCGGTTGTAGTAATTGAACGGTGTAGTAATTGAACAGAGTAGAAATTGAGTGGTGTAGCAATTGAGTGATGAAGCATTTGGGCAGTGTAGCTATCGAACGGTGTAGCATTTGGGCGGTGTAGCTATTGAGCGTTGTAGCATTTGGGCGGTGTAGCTATTGAGCGTTGTAGCATTTGGGCGGTGTAGCATTTGGGCGGTGTAGCATTTGGGCGGTGTAGCATTTGGGCGGTGTAGCTATTGAGCGGTGTAGCTATTGAGCGGTGTAGCTATTGAGCGGTGCAGCTATTGAGCGGTGTAGCTATTGAGCGGTGTAGCTAGTGAGCGGTGTAGCTATTGAGCGGTGTAGCTATTGAGCGGTTTTCGATGGAATGATTTTGAAGTAAAACTGGGAAGCAATTAAGTTGTGTAGCACTTGACTCGTGTAGCCAATGTGTCGTGTAGCAAGTAGGCCCTATTGTTGAGCCTTTGGATCAGAGGGTCAAAATGGGGTGAAGATCGAAAATGGACTCATACTTGGTGAATTAATTGACGAATAATTACCGATACAAAACAATGGTGAAGGGAAATAAAGCATTTTTATATGAATATATTTAACTGAAGAAAAGTATTTGTTTCTTTGTTAACGTAGTGAGAATGCTGAAGCTAACATTTTTTATCGATGTTATCTAAAAAAAACACAATATTAAATTAGGTCCGTGAAATCGGCGTACGATGCAACACAGTTAAGAACGAATAAGTTAGTTTGTGGACTGAGCCGTTTATAATGTGTGAAAAAGACCGTTTGAAAACAAAACATTTTCTTCGAGGATAATTCTTGAAAGGAAATGGTTAGTTTTCTCTAAAAAAAATTTAGTGTGTAAGACGAGAATAGCAAAGAAATCTTCAGGAAGCTTATGAAAAGTGGTGAAGTATCTTAAAATATCTTTAACGTCTGTCAGAGGGATAGTCTATGTTGACTCAAGCATGATTTATTTTTAAATCCAAGGTAACTGCTCATACAATAGGCAAGTGAAGAATAACATCCTCCTAAAATATAAGTTAGTTAAAATTTTTCGCGCCACTGATTACATTTTTATCACGTTAGACGAGATACGCTCCGTCGTAGATTGTGTTGTAAATCACCGCTATGACTGAATTTATGCAGCTCCGCAAGACTTTCTAAGCGAGTAAGAGTCTGTTCCGTATATTAGAGCAATGAAAAGGAGTGATCACGTGATCTGCAGTAATATCATATAGTTAAAAATCTTCAAGGTCTTTCTTGAAGAGGACTTCAATGGGATCAACCTAGTTAACCTGTCGATTCTCTTGGTTAAGAAAAGTTGTTACTGATCAATTTGAATTTGTATTCACTAAAGCCGAAGCTGTATAAAATCATTTTAAATTGAGCCCTTAACAATTTCGGTAGCTTTACAGGTCATTCCTTGCGAGGGTTAATGCTAGGGCTCCTCTTGCCTTTCAACCTCACTTATATTCCGGAAATAATCTATTCCGGAATTCTTCAGATTTTACAGCGAAGACAGACCGTGTCTGCGCTTATGAAGTCAGTCTGGGACCGGACACGAAGCGGGGAATACGGAAAGGTGGCAGCGGGACATTGTGACGATTGGGTCAGAACCAAAGAACGGGTGACTCACCTTGTGAACCGAGGTAGAGGCTAGACTGAGCTTTCCTATCTACCTGCCCGTCTGGATCAGCCAGATATCAATGCTGGCTTCAACAATCGTCTTCGTTCCAGTAGCCACATTGGAAGCATCATCATGAAGGCTTGATTTCAAGGGGGTGTACGTAGCAGCAGGGCACCCATCCTCGACGAGCAGAAACTACTTATTCCATTGCAGGGATCACCCGTGGATTGACTCCAGACGGAAGGGATCACCCGTAGTGGGCGCTACTGGCTTTGATCTTTCGTTGGGAGATCTTACGAACAATCGATCAATTTTCATTTAACTGAGAACCATGATTTAATTCGGAAACCTTATATATTTAAGAGGAAGACAATTAGTCACATCCTTCACGTTTCATTGTTAAATCGTAAATCTTCTTAAAATATATGAATTATCTGTGGCTTGTTGAGACGAGGATAATATAGAAAAGGGGTGTGAATCTCGAGATTGTCCCCACGTTGCGAGAAAACATTTTTGTCATAGGTTAACGACCTAATCTTTCCTCAAGTGACAGATCGCCATAGTTTCTTAAGGGCTTAAACAGGTTGTCGTTTTTTGGGATTTTCGGGGTGCGGAGGAGGGGGAGAATTTATCTATTGCAGTGAGAAATATGGTGAATAATCTTTGTATTTTGACTCAACGTAATTTTGTCGATTTATGACGTCTAACGGCGTTAATCCTGGATTGGTAACCCCTGGTTTCTCATTTCTCTTAGTTTGCCTTCCATTTTTGTCCCGTGCATATAAGACTCAGAGCCTTTCCTTCAAGTAACCGCAGATTTAGGGTTACCATTTCAGGATTAATCAAGTGACGCTTTTTCGCTGAGAAAACTAGTTTTCAAATAAATCGAAGCAAAAACATAGCAATGTGGGAAGGAATGTGTCTTTTACCTACTTTAATGGCAAAACAAGCATTGAAATAGTGAGGCACTGGAGAGAGAGGTAAGAACAATCAAGAAAGTTATTGAAATACTAGCAAAGCAATATTGAGTCCGTGTGAGATAAAAAATTGTAATGGCTGAGAAAAAAGCCTCTTCAAAGCAGTAAGGCCATCTTCCAAGAGGCGACGGCAGCCGCAGTGTCGGTTGACACGCGCTGCAGAATTCTCATGAATGTCAAACAAAAAGAAACTAGACATCCTCTATCGCAAAAATACAAATCTTACTGAGTTTCGGGAGTTAAGAAGTACATGAAAGTTAATTCTTCAGACTTCTTATTTATAGATGAGCGCAGCGCCACTTTCGACCAGAGGATAAAAAATTAGTCCAGAGGATACATTTTAGATAGCTAGAGTGTTTCTTCTACGTACAGTAAGTAGGTTGGATCGTCAGCAGCGAGGCAAACGTGTGATTTTCTGGGCTGCTATTGTCGGAGACAGGTTAGTTGGACCGTTTAGAAATCCAGAAGTAGTAGAGTTGAAGTTGGGGTCTTGTACGATTGCCTGAATTAGCATTTTTCCTTTGGTTCTGCTTCTGAACCAGATGTATAAAGTAGAAGTGCATTTTTGGCATGATAATGGCCACAACCATGGCTCAAGACATATGAAAGAGCATTTAGGAGCAAACGTTTTGTTGGAGATGGATTTACCCTTAAACTATGCTACGAGAAAGTTCTGTCACCAAAAGACCAATGTGGTTAACTTAACTTATCTACACACTAGTGCATGATCTGTCAGAAGTGATCGGATTTACTATACGTATTTATTTTATAAAACTGCTATTTTCTTGACGGAAATGGATATGACCTTCCCCTTTGGACGTCTGACGGGAACTTAACGTTACAATAAACATATAAACAAATAAATAAATTAGCAAATAAACAAACATAAGTGTATAGAGTAGGTGTAGGCTTTCATTGTATATATGTAGACAGGTTCGCAGGCTAGGTCTGTGCTTGTACAGCGGAATGCGAGAAGCGCGTGAGACGCTGTGCGCATTCCAAACGTTGCCAGCGACTACGAACACCGACTGCATTCCCAAGCAAGGGAGTGCGCAGCGCTGAGGGCAGATCGGCAAGAATTTGGAGAATGCAAGGGGAGCGCTGGAGCTAGCGACCGCAAGCTGAGCGTGGGCGTGGGAAGTTAGTCAGGGTTACTAAAAAGCAACGGTAAAAGCCGACCTGCAGGCCGTGGGAATGTGTTAAGATGTGGCACGAAACGTTTGGCATAACTGGACGTTTTGCATCCCTGGGAGTTTAGGAGGGAGTTTAGAGGAGTCAGTATGGGAAGGACAGAACCAGAGGGCAGTCAGTCTTTTATAGCTTTAAGGTCAGGCTAGGTACCCTGTATAGATCGGAGTCAAGCGAATGAACTGGAAGACATAAATTTGCTCGAACTGCGTGCTGGAACAAAATAGTTACCCTCGATTAGAATACTGCGATAGCCCACCTGAAGCAGGTGTAGGTGAGTTTTGCAGTTCGCAAATACGCGAGAGCGGGGAAATAGCATTTTGAGTTAAACCGTTAAACCAGTTGAATACTAGTCAATTGATTCTTCAAGCTCGTTCGCTCTCTGGTTAGTGCGAGTTCATTTGAGCAATTAGGCTAATACTACATTAATGAAGTTTCACTGTCCCTTTTTTATTATCCATACCACCCGGCTCATAAATGCCCTATTAATTAGTTCATGATAAATGATTAAAAAAGTTTTATTTCCCCTTGGAGTATCGTTGGAACACTGCGTGACCTGCTGCTACCAAATGCTACCAAATGCAATACTTACTACTGACCGAAATAATTGAAATAATGAAGTAGGTTTCCAAAACTTACACTATAAATTTATACACGACAGTCGTTTTAAGTATTAGGTATAAAATACAAACGAGCTAAAGAGTCTCACTGGCATAAATGGAGAAGAACCATTTCTTAGGGGGCCGCTTATGTTCAGAGGAATATTCTCAGTAGCATCTGGTAGAATTTCACACAGAAACTTTTCTTATATACGTATTCCTACTTTAAATTTCAGTCCACCAGAAGGTTCGACAGTGTCTACCTCTTGGTCAAATAGCAACAGCTCTTCTTGAACTAGAGCCCGACACCAACGAGCTTACCTTCCACTACCTTTGACGCAGCAACAGACGAGGCAAGGAGACTATCTACTACACAGAGGGATCATGTGTAGAAGTGAAAGTAGTTCTCCTCATAACATATCGTTTGTGGGCTATGAAAGTTCGTTCTGTCCTAACTTTCAGTAACAGAAACCCTTCCAAGGAGAGCCCGTATACTCACGCCACAGATCATCTGTGTCTGCAATCAAACTATGAGTCATTCTTTATTGCAAGTCGAAGTCAGCTTCAATGCAAAGATGACTCCTACCGAGGTGCAATATTCTAATCAATTGTCGAAACGATTGATACAGTATATACAAAGTTATAATGATTACTGTGGTATGCTTCATATTCTACTGTGTTACGCTTTATTGGAAATGCCAAAAATATCATAAATAAACCAATGAAACACTGTATATTTCTTATAAAATCATATGTTCATAGCAAACATAAAGGAAAATAATTAAAACAAAGTACATGATTGCAAAGTGTACTGATACAATAGTGACTATATTATATGTCAACGTAATTTCTATGTTTGCATATCACATTAAATAGTCTTCTGTACATGAAATCTGTTGATTGACTAATCTGAGCAGCTGTTATGGACCCAGCGACACCTTTGGTCTTCTCCCTCGAGGCTCCGTTTGATGCATACTGAATACCTCCCTCATAAATTATCGTTTTTTGTACCAGAGTTGTTCGATGGGCTTTAGATCGAGGGCAGCTGGACAACGAGTTATGAGATATTCTCCTTCGATGGCCACAGTGTTCAGGAATAAAACGGTAGCCTTGGCTGAATGCGATGTGCATTATGATGCAAAAATATGTATCAACTGAAGTGTGCGTGTAAATGGCGGGTCATCTAACATTTATTGAATTATTACTAAAAACTCACGCCAAAACATCATGAGCGGCGGACCCATCGAAGCAGAAGCAGCCTGAAGATACCCGACCACTGCTGATAAACACTTCGAAAAACATCATTCAGTGTTGAATTAAGCACCTGGATTCCCACGTGGTCTAACGCAGATTCAGTTGTGAATTCCATGCCGGAACAAATTGGGGCATAAAATGCCGACTAAACTGTATAGTTTTGCACCTAACAGACTCCAATGCAAAAGGGTGAGCAACAACTGCAGTTCAAATACTTTTCTTGAAGGTATTTAGTGGAGGGACATCAACTCTATACATATATTAAAGGAGCAATGTAGTTCGTTTCCATTGATTGTTTCAAATTGTTACATTCTGCACTAGTATAACTTCCTGCAGCCAAATCCACAGTCTGGACCCGATTCAAAAGAGCTTGTGTTTTTGTTTGCGTTTTGGCGTGTTCGTGATTGATGGAGAGTTTGATGGTGTAGACGGGGCTTGTTAGGCTTCACAGTACGGCAGTATATGTGATATAGTTGTTCTATAAGCCCTGATAAAAGGCTCCAGAACAGATATACTTATTACAATAAAATGTTCCATAATTAAATGCTATGCCTTACCCTGCATTTAATTCATATTTCGATTACAATAATGCTTAAATTGTTAATGCTACTGAGCATAGCATACCCTTGCCCGTGTTACTCTCGTACGCCTGACAGCTGTGCACAACTGGCCTGTGGTGGGGCAACTATGGCGTCAGAGCTTGCCGAGAGGTGGCTTTGCCAGCCTCACTATTTGAAACTACTTCTCTTTTCTGTACTGAGGGGGTAGAGTTTGAAAAATTCAATGCCGAATACTTTTTAGACCGACCTCAAACAGAGGTCTGTTGCGTCAAAGCTATCCAAAGTCTATGCTCTCACCCCAATCTTGCTTGCCCTTTGCTCTCTGCCGTCTTCCATTCGACATTTCTGCTAATTTCAGCCTAGCCATTTGTAAATTCTTCAAGAATTCGAAGCAATTTTGAGCAAGCTGTAGGGATTATTGTTACTTTTACGTTACTATAATGGTGTAGCCAAGAAATAATTCCCATTCGGTTACTTGTTGAATGATTCAACTCAACACCGGCAATAATTCGAAAGCTCTTAATCTTAGGCATGTTTGTATGTTAGAGAACAACATCTAAACGCCTAAATTCATAAAATTTTCGGCCGGTATATCATTCATTTAAAAATAGCCTAAATTTTATTTATTACCCAATGTATTTTAGCTAACTCACTTGTATTACTCTATCTATTTGGAATTTAATCGATACGTATGCCCTTTGGCATTGCTTTCATTTAGTCAACTACATTAACAGCTACATTTTTAACTTGAAGAGTTGGTTTCCAAATTTGCTTTGATAATGTTTTTGACTCTTTTGTTTTTGTTGCGAACCGTTAATACCCAAGAAGTATTTTTTCAGCCTATACCTCAGTAAAAAAAGTTTTATACAGCACAATTAATCGAGTGGTCTAATGCAGAAATGTGATCGGACGCTCGACTTTTATCATCTCACCCAGATAACGAACAACGCTTTCGGGGAATTTGTATTTATGTGTTCAGCGTTTTTTGTACTCTCAATACCTTTTTGCTTCACGTGTAAGGTATTACGAGCTCGTAAAAATCAAAGGCTTAAGGCAAGAGATAAAAATTGGGAAGATACGATTTGAAATGCTCAAGAATTTAAATTTCGCCTTATATATTGTATAGAGTAGGTGTAGGCTTTTATTCTATATATGTAGACAGGCTCGTAGCAGGCTAGG
>VOMN01079780.1:0-12566 GCA_014899125.1 Orchestia grillus
ACAATCTACACTACGCAGGCCCGAGCCACATAGGCTTTGAAATGCAACATTTATTCCTAAAGCGCGATGAACCTAAATTTGAATATTTTAGAACGTATTTAGAAGGATTGAAAGGAAATGTTTGCAGAGTACCTCATTATTTATTGATAATTCGGAGAAATGACAGATTATATTGATCGAAAGCATACATGGTTGCGCATCTCGACCAATTGCCTGATTGATATTTCACACGGTAATGGTTTGCCTCGAGGCACCTGCTGCGGTGCGGTACTCAGCGTAGGGTTTGCCTCGAGACACCTGCTGCGGTGCGGTACTCAGCGTAGGGTTTGCCTCGAGACACCTGCTGCGGTGCGGTATTTAAAGCAAAGGTTTCATCGTGTCCTGACTACGTACCAAGATGCACAGTGTGCACGATCACAAGCCGGATAGGTCTTTTATTGACAGAAACCCGCTGTTTTGGAGAAACAGAAAGTCATTTCATAACTTATGAGAGATTTACATGAGAATAAAGGTTTCGACTTTATAAATAGAACCTGAATCAAAATATTATATCAAAATAAAATTAGGTAAGAAAGCGAGGGTCTAATTTTAACATCACTTGTCTCTGTAAAAAGCTCTTTTTCATATATATTATCTCATTTCTTGGGTAATGCATCCATAATTACGGCTTCACTAAAAGTTCAAAATTTTTATGAAACTCCTAACTTGGACATCCTATTCACCAAGATAAAATTTCTACACAGAATTTAAACTAAAATTCATGTGATAAAAACTAAAAAAATAGATAAGTAAAAGAAAAATTGATAAAACTTGAAGTTTTCCCATGGAAGTTCTAAACTTTGTTGCAAGTTCAGGCAGAGGCGCTCCTCAGAGGGAATTGAAACTGAACAACGCTGGCGTAAATGACTCTCATGATTGTTTTTATAACTGAGGGAACTCACCTGGGAACGAAACGCGTGACGTACAGAGGGCTACATGGTGCACTCGCTAACGTGATAGCCTCACAGCTGGGAACTCCGGGTTCGACTCCCGGCTCAGGTCCTGATTTTCATGCAACAGCGGAGTGTCTACCTTGGAAAATGAAGCTTAAGCTCACATTCCTCACATCCCTGGCGTGTCATTATTAATGGGGCGCAGAAAACCGAACTGTAAGCCTTGTTGTCATTAATAAAGGCAAACTTGTCAAAGACTACCATGCACTAGAAAACTGAAGAGGAAAACCTCTTTAACCAAACGGCCATATTAAGAACGATATCACAGTAATAACACATCAGTCCCCTTTTCGAAAAGGAGAAGTGCATACTAACAAAAAACAATGCCACCCCAAAAATAAAATAGAATCCCATAAGATATTTCATATAATCAGAGTCCCGCACTTAGACATGTTTCGAATAAATTCGTAACCGAGACGAGCCCTTTTATCTGTGCACCAACCGTGAGACTAGGTCGGTCAGCCCACCAATTACGCATACAGAGATCAGACTACACCAAGTTCGCAAGTTAAGGTACAGGAGAAGAGTACAATCTCCTGCTGCATCCATGCAATGTAACATTGGGCCCATCTGAAGGTGGTTTTTCGGAGGCTGAAAGAGCGTCCGCAGCAATAGAAGTGATGAAACATCCGTGTTATTTTAGGAATGATGAACAATGTCAAATGAAGAGTAAAGCCATTCTACTCCAGGGCGTCGTGCGCTTTCGCTTTAACCTTAATTAATGGACAATGTTTCCACAGTAATCTTAACCAGGGGAGGCATTCGTGGATGCACAAGCCCCAGTTTCAGTATTGCAAACTTAATAAATCTGGGCTATATATCCGAGGAGAAAGGTTTTAGTTGTCTAACTCTATGGTTTAAAATTTGTTGCTGGTAAATGTGTTATTCCATATCCTTCAAAAATAAGTTGGTTAGGCAGATCATATACAAATGTTTACACGAGATATAAAACGATGAATGTCTTTTAAAATTTACATGCCGTATGGAATAATCTCGTGCGATTCTACTCTTCCATTTTATTGTAAGCTGGTCCTTACGTACGGCGAGGGAGTCTAGGCGTCAACACGGAGCAGCTCGGCTGTTGAAGAACTTCCTTGACAACACTCACCTCAAGTTTGGCCCTCCAACTTACCTGGCAGCAACCCTCCTCAATTTCGGTGCGTGGGACGAGCTGTTACTGCGAACCAGCGCGCAATGCTGGGACACCAAGGAAGACCAGAGGGCTGGAATCACTAGGCCATCAGGGGTGCGGTCGGGAAAGGAAAACTAAAGTTTGAGGACTGTCCCACATTGTAGTGCAGGGACGTGGGAGCATGCACCACTTGAGAAAACAAAGACGACCTAAGAGTTTGCCTGTCTCCACCAAGTATGTCGTAGTGAAACCCTGAATTATGAATAAACAGGTTTTAAAATACTCAATTCAAGATTGTTATTTTTATTATATGCGTTAACTTAAAGCTCGCGTCGATATGAAATGTGATACAAAGAGAGGGAAGAAAAGAAGGGACCATCTAGTATGGATTATATAGAAAATGTGGAATCTATGCACAGGTCTGTTCCCACACCGGATTCCCTGAGCATTGAAACAGCAAGTTAAGAAGGAAGAGGAACAAAAGACAAAAAAAAAGATAGCGAAGGTGTGAGAATTGAAAGAAGCACACTGGGGACGAAATGTAGAAGTCCCCAAGGCTATCTGTAGCTGAGGTAACCTAACGGTGTATCCCTTGGGTCGCCAGTCCCCATAGCATAAGATAGACAAACCTAACTAACCCAACCCTACTGCCAATGGCCTATTATATTTGAAGGAATTAATTCTAGATCACAGCATTTACCGTAATTGGCAAACACAGCAATTGTTCCTGCAGCTCTATTATTTTCAAATAAGAGTTAGGACGTGGTTCTTTCCTTCAGTTAATCAGCATCCCCCACACACAAGCAACGAAGTCCTAATACAGTGACAATGAATGTTGCGTCATCATGGTTAAAAAAATCTCTTCAACAAAAACTTGGGTCATATGCCTCCACTGTTTTCTTAAAACTTCCAATGCAGATACATCATAAAAGATCCGTACAAAGAGGCCTTGGATAACTCATCAAGGTAGTTGAGATATGTTGTTTCATTCAATGACCCCTGCTATTGATCGCCTCCTTTAGGTGAGCCCCGTGCACCTCAGTGATGGTTGTATTAATTCACTCGTGGCTCCCCCATACGTCAAGAGCTTCATAACCTGAACAACTTTTAGCGAAGTTCATAAAGTGAACAACTTTTAGTGATATGCATAAAATGAACAACTTTTAGTGAAGTTCATAAAGTAAGCAACTTTAAGCGAAGTTCATAAGGTGAACAACTTTTAGCAAAGTTCATAGAGTGAACAAAGTCGCCTGGAGAAGCCAGTTGCGAGCGCCGCTGGAGCTAGAAGCCCCTGCCAACAGCCGGGGCGTTACTCGATAGCTGCGTCGCACGCTGAGCATAATGTAACTCATAATTTAAAACTTGAAGCATAATTTATTTTGAATTCGGTAGTGAACAGTACTATCAAAAATTTTACGGACGTCCTTTTTTCCGAGAGAATAAAACCTTACACACACAAGGCTTACAGAGGACTTTTTACAAAAATTTCCGTGGAGATACCTATTCTTTGAAAACTAAATGTATTAAGAACAGGGTGAGGTAATTAACACCTTACCTCAATTAAATATTATTTGACATTCGAGGCTCGCAAGCTAAACATGACCAATCATACTTCGGATAGAAAGTACATATACAAAAACATTTCATTTTAACATGCACTCCAGCTCCAGCGGGAACACTCCTGGAACAACTCCAGCTCAACAACTAAGCTATGAACATGAGAACAAAGCATTGCAAATTGTTTGCATTGATATTTCAGTGTGTTAGTGATGCTAAATAGCCCCGCTCTCTAAATTCCAAACGAGTCCGAATTTTACGCGTCAAAGACCAGTATATAGGATACATCTCTTTCGCTGAGGAGGCCAAGAAGGCCAGGCAGAAGGGCAGCCGCTGCATAGACGGCAACAACTTTCTGAGATTGTTGACTTCACGAAGGCGGAGCAAAGTATTCCTGAAGGCAGAAATTATCATTAGGAAGTTTCTCCTGAAAGGCAAAGGGTGTAAATATACAAGATGGTGTGCAATGTTACTTGAAAAATAGAGATTGAATGATGTTTACTTCCATATTGGAGCTAAAATTTGCAAGACCCACAATCAGTGTATTAACATCAGAAGAACAAAGTAAATTGTACGTGAAAACTCGAAAATTGTTATCAATTATGGATCCCATTTGAATGAATAAATCTTAGGAGCAAGTCAAAAATTATTCAGAGTAAATAAAACCAATGGTGATAGTCGTAGTCGTTGAGCCTTACTAGGATGCAACTGAAGAACATGCGTCACATGTTATTATCCAGTTCTAAAGTGGAATAAGACTCGGAAATTTAATTTCCTCCGCTGTCAATATTGGGAAACATGATAATATAAATCCACTTTCAGTTAACTCATTGAACGTACATAAGACACCATTAAACTGCACAAATCGCCCATCAGAGTTAGAAGTCGAAATATATGCGAAACAGAATTTAAGTCTACGTTATTTGGTGGAATGCCGACGTTTACTGTGTTTTTTTCTTTCACTATTAGGTCTCTGCTGTAAAACTTTAGAAATGCAGTAATTATGTATCTAACGTCCTTTTTATGCGTATTTTTGCGATCTTAGTCCAGACTACTGAAAATGAGCAAAGAAAATGCTAGAAAGTTTTAGCTTTTAGTAAAGTTTTTAGAAACAGCTGGTTACTTAGGCTTTCATATTAACTTTTACAGTAAAATTGCGTTTTCCTAAAACTAAGTCCATCAGTAAGATTCGAATTTAAATTTTACTCAGCTTGATCAATACACCGAACGAAAAAGAAACACTCTGCTAACACTAGCATTGCAGGTAATAAACGTAGCCTAATACAGGATAACAACTGAGAAAAAGGCTGGTATATAAATAATTTCAGCATAAGTTAAAAATGATCGCATCACTTAACACATCTTCAATAAGAATTAGGAATTACAGAGCATCCTCCGTGACTGAACACTGGGACTCGACGGTTGGCCGACTCAACAGACTGCATTGGCACGGCACATCTGACGTACGAGAGTGCGGTTTAGTCATTTAGTTCCTCCTCCACTTCAGAAGCGCGAAGAATTCGTATTCCTGGCATGGAGGAAATCAACAAAATGTGGAAATTTCAATCATGCAAATCATATTTAAGAATACATACAATTCGACAGAATTCTCGTACAACTGAAGGCAACTTTTGAGATATTTTCAACTAAATTTTAAAACGGGCAAGAAAACTCGAATGACATTCAAATTTGCAGGCAGCGATGCAACTGAAACTCACCGCTCGAGAATCTCACGCCCATCATTTTTAACTTATGGAAATATATTTTTGGTCGATAAAAATTCACACTCCGGAGAGACAACATATTTTTCAGCGATCAAAAGATCTTTTTTTGCTGGAAACTGACGGAAGTTTGGAACTCCGGCCCGGTCCCTGCGGCCCACGCTTGCAAGACTGTGAAGTCAAGAAAAAAATGATGAAGCGATGTTTACCAGAGCAGCTTGAAAAAGACGTCCAGCTCAATTATTCATTGAGGTCTGGCTGTGAACAACATGACGCACCCAGAAGACGTGCGTATTTTGGCTTGTCAAACACTAATACTACTCAGTTTTTTAGTTCAACCATTTGATTTGTCAGTTTTCTTGCACATTTGCCTGAGTTACCTTCAGATTTAGCTGCATTTATTCTTCTCTGTGAAATATCTCTAAAATTCTGTTATCACCCGCAGACATATTTTTACCTGAGAAAATATAACACATCACTTTGAAGAATACCGGATGGCTCCCAGTACGGTAGAAAATTTTGACATTAAATTAACATTCGAATTCTTAAGAAAAAACTGAACGCACGTATTGCATATGGGAAGTCCTCCTCGACGCCCATGCCTTTTTTCCTATCGCCTAAACGAACCGTCCTGTAAAAAATAGAATGTTTGCTATTACTTACCATTTCCAAATGATACGACCATAGACCAACGCGTCTCTTCACCCTCCATCAAAGTCTAATGACTTTCGCTTAAAATGAACGATTTCACAAGAAAAAGTTAAGATTCTGGGTTCGGTAATATATCACCTACTGTACTCGAGTACAGAGTAATTCGAGACACACTTAAAATGAGAGAACGAAATCAAACCTTTTTGAACACATCAAACCTTGACATATGATACTATACTTCTACACCGCTGGCTCCAGCGAAAGCATTTCTTATTTCTAAAAATGAGTTAGGAATAATATTGATGACGACACACGATGAGCAAGTCATAGCCATCATGAGACGTAGCGCTAAATTGGAACTGAAATGCAGAATTGCCACAAAATGCGTGCATGCGCATACTTCACCGTTGTCACTGCGCATACAAAAACCAAGATTCGCAGACACATACGAAGAAAAGCTGGAAAATATTTCCACTGCTTTATGTTTGCTTACCTTCAAAGTGCGGCAGAGTCATTTCGATAAACTTTGTCCTTCCTATTGAAGTTAGCCATGGTCAAGGTTTATTTGAACCTTAAAGCAACAAATCTCGGCAAGAAACGAAAAAGTTCAGTGAATATGAACTGCGCGCAGCGTGGAATGCAAATTGAAGATAAGCAAAACTTACAAAAATTACGAAAATGTTTTTGATCCCGGTTTGGAAGCAGAGAAAAATTTGCATCCACTTATACCATGTCACTTATCCTGAAAGTCAGGAATCACTCATCAACAATATTACTGATAGTTTTTAAAAACTGCAACACATCAATTCAAAAATGTAATATGTTAATGCTGCAAGTCAACAATAACCATAAAAATGACGCTTATATGAGTTCTAGGCATTCATAAATTTCTAGTCAACTATTGACACTTTGAATCCTGAATATAGAAATAGATTTAAATTAATTGATTGCTAGTTTAAAGCTCCCTATTTACATCAAATGCGAGCCAAAAAAAGTGACGAGAAGGAATGACCTTTTAATATGGTCTGTAGAAAACTTAGAATCTATGCACAGGTGTGTTCCCTCACCGGATTTCTTACGCAGAGAAACAGCGAGTTTAGAAAGAAGAAAAGACAAAGAAAAGACAGCGAAGATAGTATGAAAACTGAAAGAAGCAAAGTGGGCGTGAAGGATAGAATTCCCGAAAACCTATCTATAGCTGAGGTAACCTAACAGTGCCCCTTTTGGGTCGCCCGTCCCTGTAGCATAGGGTACAGACAGCTAACCCTATTGCCAGGCATCTGCATCCTGAGGAGAAAAAAGTTCTGAATACTTGCTTGAAATTTAACTATGTAGCTTACGTTTCACCAAGAGCTCTTAAAAGTTCCAATTATCAAGTTCGATCATCTGTGTGTTCAGTTAGCATATTGCTGCATGTACAGCATTATTTTTTGTACTTGGTATTTCGAGTGAATGTACAATACAATAATAAGAAGGAAAAATTGAGCCGAAAATCTGCCGCTCTAGTTGTACTCAAAGGGCTTAATCTAGTTCAGCTGAAGTTGTTAAGAAGTTGAAGCTATCGAGGAGATTATTTGATTAAAGCTTACCTTACTTCCAGCGCGACGTTAGGAGCAGAAGTTTTTAAGCACACAAGATATACGAGTGAAGAAAACTTTTCTTTGGAAACAAGCGACATTCCTGTCAATACAAAGTAAATTCAGAACGACAGCGTCTCAGTTTTGAAGGAATAAATCTCGTACAGATCCTGATGCCACGTGTACTGAATTTGAATTTTTATATTTTTATGATCAAGCACTTACTAATATAATAAAAAAATAACATCTAAGAGAAACTAAAGGAATGAAATATATTTACATTAGCTAGCTCCTATGTGATATTTTTTTAAACACAGAAATATCATCCAGAAAAATCTTGATGCTATTTGCAATAAATGGGCCAAATATTTCATTTCATAAAAAGACCTAAGAAAGTTTAGCAACTGGAATATGGTATCCCTTCCACATATTTTTGGGAAATTGGAAATTTAAAAACAGAAAAAAACACATAGTAATGCTCAAAGTTTCCACGGTTAATCGTAGGACCATGCGTGTTAGGAAAGAACAACACGCATTCAGCTCTGACCAGTTCCAGTCATTCAATTTGTTCTGCTCCCTGACGCCCCACACGCCTCGCACTGCAGGAATTTGTTCTGCTCCCTGACGCCCCACACGCCTCGCACTGCAGGAATTCCGAGTCAAGCGCCAAACTGAGTAATTCTACCATAATCCTATTACGCTCAGATTTGTTTGGTGACCAGACCACAGGTAACTTTGTGAACAAAAATAGCAACAACTTTTAGAAACGGTTCAATATTGCATCACTCTACCTTTTCCAGATCACAGTTGCCTTTTTTTAAATAGCAATTTACAATTGCATAATTTTGTTTACTTTGCATTACATTCTGTAACATGATTTTTGTTCATAGTAATTAAGAATTATTTCTTAACGTCTTTTATCACAAAACAATAGGCAAAGCTCATTATGAGTATCAAACTTTACTTTTGTATTTTCATTGCATCAAAATTATTGAATGCATTATATTGAAGAAAGGCTCATTTGAAAGCTCATCCACCTAATCACAGAAGCCATATTATTGTGTTAATGTATTTTTCCATTTGGTAGGTAACAAAATAGTGTGGAATTATTGTTCAACTCGGGAACTAAACAAAAGGGAAACTTTGTCACATCGTGCTGTTTGAGCACATTTAAAATTTTCGCGATTAAATTATCAAGGGTATGATCAAGAAAAGCTGAAAGTTTTATTTAGGCAACTCAACTGAAAATGAGCAACAATCAAACTTTATTTCTTCACGCACTCATGAAATTATATGCGTTATTCTACACATTCATACTTCATTTATGTTTCACGCTCTGTGCGATAGGCTATAGGGTGGTTATGTTAGTTGACTATCTTATGTTATGGGGACTGGCGTCCTCAGGAGAAGCAATGTTTGTTACCTAAGAGACAGATAGGTCGTCGGGACATTTACCTTTGTGCCCACTGTGCGTCTTCTAATTTTCACACCTCATTCGCTATTTTTTCCTTCTTTTCATTTTTAACTTGCTGTTTTCAGTCGTAATGGATCCTGTGTGGGAACACACCTTGTGTATAGATTCCTCCTTCTCAACAGTCCATACTAAATGACTCCTCCTTCAGCACGACATAGTCTGAGTCACTGAAGAGCTGCCATCTACATATACTCATACTCACTACCTTCATTGAGGAGAAAAGCGTAAGAAACGAAAAAGAGAATGTACTTCTTTTTGTCTTTTAATATGGAAGACAACCGCTGAACACTACACTCCACTACAATGATAAGTACCAGAATGTGGAGTTAGGTCGGACACAAAATATCGCTGCATTATAATGTAAATTGTTGGTCCGGATGCAAAATGCAACATTTAAATTAGACATTTGGCTCATCCTGAGCTAGCTGACAAGACATATTCACTGGCCAATTCATCTGAGGCACGGTAACAGCTGGTCATAGCCCGAGATCTCCACCAGATTGGCAGCGAGATGATGTTCAACTTTTTATTTGCAGATTTTGATGCCAACATTGCACTAACATTAACTGCAGAAGCTTTAACGATTCATGAAAAAATCCAAATTTAATCCAGTAAAATTTAGCTAAATGTAATCGGACTTCACAATCACTAAGGCTATCACAAAGTAAGCACTGTGGTATCTGCGTTCAACAGCCAACTCTGAAAGGTGGAAGAGTATGTACTGTCAAAAAAATCCAACAAAACTTTTCCGCTGTACGCTCCCAAACATTTGCGACACCCCTCATTGTTCTCGCTACAGGGGAGATTTTCACTTTAACAATACGTTTGCTCTGTTGCAGCTGAATTTGAAATGGAGGGAGCTCCGAAATTTTGTGCGTATGCCACTAAGAGAAACTTCTCGAAAATATCGGCGCTTGAAATTAAAACTTACTCTTCAATCAAGTTACTGAAACTTCTCAACCAACAGTAAAAACGGCATTGAGGGAACAGAAAAGTAAGAGAGGCACAGAGAAAATATTTGACTTGAAAGAATGCGCCAGCTGATCTTCTGATGTAGGAAGAAACAAACTGCAAGACCAAGACTTAAGTTTGAATCCCTTTTTCCCTCTACCACAACTACGGCGTGGGAAAACGTCTTTTGCACAAAGATTTCTGAGTGTTACGAGTATTTCATCCATATATCTCCGCACATGCTGTCTAATGTTTTCAACGATATCTGTGAGGGAAAATTTTTCCTTCATTACACCACGACGTAGTTTCCATCTGCCACGCCTTTCATAAATTTCTGAACACAGGAGTGTTCTCTGCCCAAGCAGCTCCTATACAGCGCGTCTCAACTCTTATCGTAAAAATAGCAGGCCCGAAAAGAGGCGTAAAAGACCGCAACGCATGCGTAATTTCAGCAATGAAGATGCCCCGGTGAAAAACCATTCCACAAAAGCACGAACTTCTTCTGAAGTGCGTCAGATTCTCTGAAGTCTTAACAGAGTTGGGAGGTTGACGTGGGAAGGAGAATTTAACAGAGTTGGGAGGCTGACGTGGGAAGAAAACTTAACAGAACTGGGAGGCTGACGTGGGAAGAACTTAACTGAGTTAGGAGGTTGACGTGGGAAGAAAACTTAACAGAACTGGGAGGCTGACGTGGGAAGGAGAACTCACTGGAGATCACAGGCCCATTCAGTAATGTCAGTAAAGGTTGAGTTTGCCCATTAATACATAGCATTAATACATTAATACAGTTTTACGTACACTTGATGGTAATATTAGCGAATAAAAAGAACAATGTTAACAAAAGGGAATTGTAATGGATAGTCTATTGATTCCAAAGCGCTTCTACAGTTTTGTACTGATATAAATTATTGATGAAATGTACTAGTGATATAAAACTTAATTCGTATCTTGATTTCGACGCTTGGTGCCTCATGACTTTCAGCCACTTCGTTTACGAACTTGTCTTTTATTTATTTCTGCAACTTGACAACTTGACAATATTTTTTCTTTAAATTCTTTATCTGATGCAAATGACTTTCTAACGACCAGTTTCTGGAAAATTTTCAAGATTTTATCAGGAATCATCTTTATGCATTAATATATTGAACAGCGAATATGTTAAGAGTTTAACTTTTAATCCGTGTACTACTTGCATTCAATATTAAGAAGAATTGAAACATTGAGTTAAGAAAGACGTAGAAATTATTTCGAACAAAGACAACAGGTCAATGAAAGAAATCAGCCCAAGAGTGTACACGATAATAAAAGCATTTCTCGAGGTCACTTTGCTTACAGACTCGACGAATGTACTGATCTCGTCACTTAGTATCCACGTGGAAAAAGAAATGGCACAAGTAGAATATGGATGCGTGTTTGGGCAAGTTTTCCGACAAAACGTAACAAGAGAGTTTTTGAAACTTACCTCTCCAGCGCAGTCGGTACAGCACCGAAGACTTGTAAATGACGGTAGCTCTTGTCAGTGTATCATGGATACCAAATAAAACCTACGCTAATGGGCTGTTCGTAGCCAGTTGCACACAGTCCTTGATTTGAGTCACACTTATTTCATGCACAATATGATATGTGTTTTAATCCTCGAGCATCCGAAATTGTAAATCTTGAACATAAATAAAATCGTGCATAAAACCAGCACATATAGAATACTGCTTGTATTTGGATGCCGCATAATAAGGTCCATCTCTAGTCACTGAAGACTAAACTCATAAGTTCATTGCGTTCTTCATGCACTGATATCCACTGTAACGTTTGAGGAGGTGATGGTAGTGCAACGGTAGTGTTCTTTTAACAAAATCTTAATCTAATGCTGGGAACTTTATCTCGGATAACTAAAGTAAAACTAATTTTTACTTGTTGCGAAACTAGATCGATTCTAACAGCGCCAAAAATACTTTTTACTTCCAAGAACTTTGTAAAACTTTACACTTTACTGTTAGAGACATAAACGAAACTCGTATCACGAAAAAAATAGTAAACTAAATCAAAAGATCTTGTTACTCAGACATTACAAATCTTTTATATAAGATTCTCAAAGGCAGCTTTTTTTATAACAGATAAGTTAAGAAAATGTATCAAGGCTTACAATGAAATTGGAAGAGGAGAAGTTTATGGAAAAGCCTCTGAATATGTGTAGTTTTGTTCCGTCATTCTTAAACTCATGAAATTTTGTACCACGAAAGCTTGAAATGAAATCTAATAAACTAGGACTTGAACTCATTTTACTTGTTACATATTTTTTTATTTTCGACAGTCAATGCTGGGAAATTAGCAACAGTAGGAAAAATAATCAACATAACGTTCGAGTGACACAGAGACACTCGGTTGAAGTTTCGGTGCTCTTTGACGGCTCAAATGGAGAGGGCAGGTCGTTACATCAATTTATCTTGAAATCTTGAAATATCTTGAAATATTTGGACCTTTATGCCCTGGCCACACTGGGGTGCCGCCGGTTTG
>VOMN01079786.1:0-24471 GCA_014899125.1 Orchestia grillus
TGTCCCAAAACCTTTGATGATTGTTTTTTTTCATGACGTTACGAATACTTCTTTGACCCACTGTATATAGACTGAGCAATTAATATTGAGACTGATCAATTCATATTAAGACTGGGCAATTCATATTGAGACTGAGCAATTCATATTGAGACTGAGCAATTCATAATGAGGCTAAGTAACTCATATTCAGACTGGCTGGCAGAAGCGCTCTATGGTGACCCTGGAATGGTGATCTCGGAATTCTCACACCCCGTAGTTTGCCTTCCATTTATTTCCCATAGATTGAAAACTGAGAGTCTCTCCTTCACGTGACCTTAGCTTTAGGGTTTCCATTTCAGGGTTGGGTTGAGGCTGCAGCAGGACTTTTAGAGGAGTTATGCGTAAAATATGTTTAATGGCGTGTGTGTTTGGCATGGCGTGCGACCTCGTGTGTTGGAACATCTGACGGGCGCGGGACGTTTGGTGCGCGGCAAGTACGAGTACGTGGGCACTGGGCACACCCACCACAAGTTTCGTTAGTCACGATGCAGTTTAGTTTCGAATTTTCATAGCTATGGAATTTCAAAATCTTGTTGATTCTTTGTATTGTATGAGGAAATTTCACGCATGAAAATTTCTACGCTCGGCCTTTCGTGTTCGAAGTGAGGGTGTTGCGCAACGTGGGGAGGCAGTTGTCGGTCTATTAAAATTGGAACGAAAACCTGACGTCTGATATCAGGCTCGAGCGAGAACAAATTTCATTTTAAAGTGGAGTGGCGTCTTGTAACTCTTCAGAAATATGGGGCACTTATTCCTTCGACTTGAGTGGGCCAGGAGAATCGCTTCGCATTCATTGTTTCTTTCACTATACTTCGCTTACGACAGCTAATATTTCATTGAAGTTAGTGTGCTAAATATCGCAATGTACATGTTGTTTCTTTTTCCACTTTATTTAAAATGTCGTAATTGCAGAGTATGGCTTCAGTGTTTTCACGTGTGAATTTATTTCACGATTTTTTTCTTCGGAGATGTCATACCTACTAATTATTTGTAACATTCAACCTTAAGAACTTCAAAAAAGTTAAATTCACAAACGCAGAATTGGATAATCATCATATTTTACTTTACTTGGTGGTGGAATACTTACATGCATCGCTTTGTTCGGAGTTCCCGCCGTACTAAAAGGAAAAACTATCTTCCTCCTCTTACGTGACGCTTATTACCGAGCGAAGGAAAACGGATGTTGTCGACACAGCGCGGAGACAGTGTTGCTCAGGACAGGGATTTTTCCTTCAGCTGCTGCACTTTCCGCGACATTTTACTCTTATTCTCAGACTGTAAACGAAGCTCCGTAGTCTTTAGTTCGCGCTTGAAAAGTAATAGATCACCGGAATGAGATAAGGCCAAGGTCGTCCAGTAGCGACGTGCCCGTGCGTCCTGTAACTGAGGTTCCTATTATTAATTAAAAAGGTTGCGGGAGAGTTCGTCGGTGATTTTGTTTCTTCGCGGTCCCTAGCGCGTAACTTGCAGTACATTGGATGCTTCTTCTCGACGAGCTCCCCAAGAAAGGCAGAATTTTGTTTGAATTTTGTTCTGATCACTGCACCTATTGCGTTAACGGTTGTTCATGTTTCATGCACTTGTGTGCATATTCATCCTTGTTTTCAACGAAACAATCAGAATCCAGAACTAAACTCCGTTAATTTTAGCGCCCCACCGGTGCAACGCTGTAGAAAACAAGAGCATACACCTGGTTTGTAGATTATGCTATACACAATAAGAACAAATACCTAGTCTGTAAGTCACGCAATGAAAATAAGAAAATATATGCACTTTTTCTGTAAGTCCCGTAAATCTAGAATATCCATGAACAAACAATATCGAGTATACATATTTATATTTTAACTCCTCGTGGGAAGCGTTTTCCTAAATTACTTGAATTAACATGGCTAAAATAAGTGCACGAGGGAGTTGGCTTAAATTGCTTGAATTAACATGAGCTCTCACGCCGGTGTCTGGCTGATGAAGTGACCAGGGCGACGGATGCCGTCGTACGTAAGTGAGAACGTTGCAAATTTTAAATCTAACACGCTCTTCACACTCAAATTTAAGCTATTCATTTTAGAGCGAATTGTCTGCTTTGGAATGTTATTTCTTTGTATGTCTAATTGGCTGCTCGAGTCTGAGGTAAAATACTTTGACACCTTCAATCCATATTTTGATACCTTCAATCCATACTTTGATACCTTCAATCCATACTTTGATATCTTCAATCCATATTTTGATACCTTCAATCCTTACGTTGACACCTTCAATCCATACGTTGACACCTTCAATCCATACTTGGACACCTTCAATCCGTACTTGAACACCTTCAATCCATACTCTGACACCTTCAATCCATACTCTGACACCTTCAATCCATACTCTGACACCTTCAATCCATACTTTGACACCTTTAATCCATACTTTGACACCTTCAATCCATACTTTGACACCTTCAATCCATACTCTGACACCTTCAATCCATACTTTGACACCTTCAATCCATACTTTGACACCTTCAATCCATACTTTGACACCTTCAATCCATACTTTGACACCTTCAATCCATACTTTGACACCTTCAATCCATACTTTGACACCTTCAATCCATACTTTGACACCTTCAATCCATACTTTGACACCTTCAATCCATACTTTGACACCTTCAATCCATACTTTGACACCTTCAATCCATACTTTGACACCTTCAATCCATACTCTGACACCTTCAATCCATACTTTGACACCTTTAATCCATACTTTGACACCTTCAATCCATACTTTGACACCTTCAATCCATACTTTGACACCTTCAATCCGTACTTGAACACCTTCAATCCATACTTTGACACCTTCATTCCATACTTTGACCCCTTCAATCCATTTGCAAGGAGTTGCGCTCATGGTTCGCTCAAGGATGCGGAGTTTGAGAGGAGCCAAAATGTCCCCGCTAAATAATATAATCAGTGTTCGTTGATGCTTCGAAAATACCGCGTTTGTCGTCGGTGTTGTGGCGCGTTGTGGCGCGCGCTGGAACTCGCCTCGATTTTGTCGAGTCATCTCTCTCGTCAAATCGAGGCGTTTTTGTGGCAGTTCTAAGTAGAACAAACTGAGCTCATCGACATCTCGGCTTCTGTTGCCGAGTTCCGCTCGGTCTCATCATGCCCTACTTCCCTGAAAGTCTTGTTTGGCGGACCATAGATCTTACTCTAATTCTATAACAGGATTGGCGAGTATCGCTCATACGACGTTCAAGTATGGACTGTTCGAGGAGGTTTGACGCGTTTGCTAATTTGTCCCCAAATGAGGCGGGGGTACCGCACATGCCCGTTCCATACGGCCGCTGCTCTAGTTCTTCTCAGAGAGCTAAATGCAGTCTTATTGCATGTGTTCATAAGACCGTAACTAGTTTTTCGCTCGAAACAAAATGCGGTCTTGTTGCAGAGATAATGCTCTCGTTGTAGGTTACTAATTGTGGGTTGATATATCTTTGTGTGTAAACAACAATTACCTATCGCTTCATTTAGGTTTGAAGTTATATTTTCTTTCCTCATTTCCAATTGAAAATGAAGTAATTGTTGGTTTTATTACTCCAGCTTTCCCGAGCCGGCCTTCGCGTAATCGATTCATATATCTAAAAAGAACTTTTTGTTTGTTGTACCTTGAATACCTTGGAGATGTTCGGGCCTTCACGCCCGGGCCACACTGGGGTGCCGCCGCTTTGTGTGCATGGTGTGCCTTCGCACATCCGTTAGCTGCTGAATGAGACCGTTTCCCTCTGCTGTTTGATGATAGTTGTAGCCAAGTGTATAAATCGTCTCGACTACAGCGAAGTGATGGTGCAAAGGTTGTTGCGCGGAGAAATGTCGGATTTCATTTTCACCAACGTATTCGTTTTTGTGACGAATACGTCACGCCAGACTCGTTGGAAGTATCTGCGGCCCTTGGAAGTGCTCGGTCCAAGGAGACCCGGGAGGGTGAGCTGGAAACTTTTGTGCAGCGCCCTTCGCTTTTATTTTTCGGCATCCCAATCCCATGCGGCAGGGTGCGGTTTTCAGGCAGTAATCCATAAGACCTCTTATGTCTCAGTGAAGGTTTAAAATGATTGTTTTCCAACAAATTTACGTGAAAATTAAAGCCACACTCAGTGAAAATCGTCATTTCTATGCAAATTTCTTTTTGAACAAGACATGCTGTACATCATCGCAACTTCCTCACACGGACTCGTGTTTACGCAAAGCTATGTTTTGTATTTGAATCGAGGACATGCTCCATGTAGGGTTACCCCTTTAGGAACATGCGGGAACCATAGCGCACCACTCAGACAAAATGCTGTAGTACTCCTAGTGAGCAGGCATAGGGTTGTAGTGACCTTAAAATGGTTAGTCTACGCGCGCTACTTTTGGAAAATTAATTCATATTACCATGCTATTTTAAATCTGTGAACTTGTGTGTCAGAGTTCACCAATTGGCAAGAAAACCCAACCTCTATTCGGGTCTTAAAAAGTTTCAATAATGTAAAATGCACGGCGGCCCCATTCGTGATATCGACTTCTATCTCTCGCATTCGCATGCACAAACGCGACGTCGATATTCTGTTCGGGAAAAGCTGGTTTTGGATCTCGTGTGCAGCTCATCATCCGCGCTGTGACTCAGAACTGAGCAGGATGGAAATAACGGTACACAATGGAGAGTTGTTCCGAGCAAAAAGTTGCTTTGAAAAAGTCTCATCTCCAACGGTTTTGATGTTTTATCACCTGCTGCATCGCCAAATATATCAGCACCTGCAACAAATCCCGGTCCCATGACTCGCACCTGCAACAAGGCCCTGTCTCGTGACCAGCACCTGCAACAAGGCCCTGTCTCGTGACCAGCACCTGCAACAAGGCCCTGCCTCGTGACCAGCACCTGCAACAAGGCCCTGTCTCGTGACCAGCACCAGCAGTTAGCACTTGCAACAACGTGTAGATAAATGCGCACGCTGAAAAACGCTGACTCCGAATGTGTTATTTTGAGCTTGCAATGCTGTTCTCATTTGGTAATCGATTTCCAAAGCCACTGAGAATATTCTTCGTTTTTCTATATTTTGTTCGAGTGGAACTGTCCTCATTGTCCTCATTTTAGTGCCAACAACGAAGTGGCTTCTACACACGACGGATTTTGCTCATTTTAGTCACAACGCTGAGAATGATTTCGTTTTGTGGACTCTCAGTGCTTCTGTTACACTACTGGGAGGACTGTCAATGTTCCCCAACGTGTGATTTGATGTATGCAACTCTCGTCTACCTGCCCCAGAGGAGGTGAGATGTAGAATTTTGGGTGTTGCATGCGTCAATTGCATCTCAATTTTTAGTTTTTTTAATTTCTATCGTTCACATCTTTAGCGCAAAATGTTAGAGGAAACATGTTTTCGATAGGGTTTTTAACCATGCAGAAAATGAAACAAATAATTACACAATAAACGGCTGAAAGCAAATGAACCGTTTCGCCTTCTATCCTATTCTTTCTTCGTAGTGTATCACATATACTTTTCTGCAAGAAACATGCCGAAGACTTTATTTTAAGAACACAATTTTGTGACCATGAGCTAGCTAGCTGCTACCGATTCGAAGAGTAAATCTGCAAAGCCAGCACGAGATAATGCTTGCAGGGGCTTCATTTTCACGACTTTTTTTTTCTTCTTTTTCTCATGTGGAATTGCAGTGCATCTTGCGGCAGACCTGGCGCTCGTCGTAGCGGTGTACTGTGTACTGATTTATGACTATAATTATAGAAGGTTGAATAACGTAGCGCGCTGCGCTTCCGCCTTTCATCAGCCTATGACGACTCTCCAGTCTACACGGGATGGAATTAGCCCTGTAACGACTGCCGTCACTCCTGAGGGAGTGTTGCTAACCCTCAGGGTTTGAAATAATGAAATAATAATAAATAATGAAATAATGCCGTCACTCCTGAGAGAGTAGTATTACTAACCCTCAGGGTTACAAATAATCTGGTCTAGTGGTCAACTCGAATTCGTTCGTTCAAAACTTGGGAGAATAGGCACGAGCAGGGGGTGAAATATGAACCACTGTTTAAGTAATGTTTTGTTTATTTAAACTTTAAATTTAAAGACCTTTTCATCCTCTAAATTTTAAAGGATCAATTGGTCTTTTCAGAGTTCAACCAGTAGCGCCAACTTCCCTGACCACGGACGAGAGTCTCCAGAAATTGACCGTTTCAGGAGAATGAGAGGAAATAACCCAACGTTTCAGACTCGCTGGGGGCCGCACGGCAGCTAGAGCCTCCGTCAGGTCTCTGAGAAGCCAGAGGACTGAGAGGCTTAGCTGAGGTTCAAGGCAAAGAGGCAATAAGCAATATTTAACACCAAAAGAAGTAATGTTTAACGCTAAAAGGACAGATTTTTCGAAATGACCCATTCCGAAATTTTAGATCACTATACCCAGCTGTAACAAAGTTAATTCCAAACAGTTTAGAATATTTTATTCCAATTGTGTTTCATTTATTCAGCAAGAAAACGTCAGTTTTTTGACGATATATGTAAAACGTTTTTAGATCTTGTCTGGTCTGGGTCACACGCCCTCATCCATGCTTTTTAGTGTTGCTATTTTCGCACAGTTTTCGTTTTGTGTCGAACTTGTTTCGCGTACGATGTCATTTGTGCTCAAAATTGTTTGTTCCACTGTGATACTGATCCAAAGTAGACGCTCTTGAGTCAACAGCACATACTTCGGAGGCTTGGAGCTGGAGGTTTTGAACAAATCAAATCGTGCACAAAACTAGTACGGTGCACAGCGAGGACTGCGTGTGTGCACCGACGTCCCTCCGTATGTCAGTTCATTATTTGGCACCGGGAGTTCATAACTCACATTATCTACATTTTATTTTATTATCTAATTCATTAATTTACCAGTGCCCCCAAAATGAGAGTAAATCGCATTGGAAATGATGTCATTTTCTCTATCACTGATAAGGATTGCCTTCTCGGACAAGATTCACGCTGATTAGGAATACAGACCCGAGAATCTGGACCTATCTAAATTCTTCCACTGCGCAAATAAGTGCTTAAATTCACGAAGAGATCAATGTGTAAACTTGAGTTATTACTATGTAGCTGGTATAGATTAAAACTTGTACACTATACACAGTCTATTCATATTCCAAAAAAATAAACCCGTCGTATCCTTGTAGTTTTCTGCATATATTTATCTGGTGCGCCACAATGGACGTTCGTGAAAATGTGGCCTCACTTCGGAACGCTCCGTGGTGCACAAGAGACAGTTGTGGAGGCTGTTAACGCTGCGGCGCCACCTCGTCGCACGGCTTAGAAAGGAACAGCGAAAGCGATGCATGACGGATGGCTTCATCGCTCCGTTGACACCCGCCCACTCGGTCCTCTACTTAATTCAACTTAGCGCACAGATAATAACGTCTGCAAATTCCATGGTGGGACTTGCGAAACGGTGGTTGAACTTGATCATGCATTGTTTTTAGGATCGTCGGTTGGCTAAAAATGTTTTAATTGAATGATGTTGTTGTACTCTTCACTGCGTAGCAAACAATCTTCACGATGTAGTCAGTGAGCTTTTGTCTCTGTTCTGCATAGTGTATTTCTTTTCTGTAGTGAGATTCCGCGTGTTCCCGATATTTGTTCTTGTTTACCCGCTATGTAGGGCAATATCTCCGTCGTTTGAATGTGCACAAGTTCCCCGATCAGATCTGCTGCAGCGACTCCCAGTGTAATGAGTCTGTGCTGCGACGCCGCAGCTTCCAAACGCTTTCGTCGAGACGGTAAGGAAAGCGACCGCTTCCGTCCGACCTGATACAATGCACCACGCTGACGGTGCATCCCGCTAAGTTGCCATGATCTGTGAACATTCGTCTTGTGAATTGTGCGGCTCTGTCATCTCGACACGCAGTAACAGGCAGGTGCTCGCAGCACTGCGCTACGATGGGCGTTAACCAACGCGCCGCAGCGACTCCCTTCCTTGTTAGGTCCTTCTCTCGCGCGCATGATCGACGCAATCGCGCTTGATATTCTCACCATGCTTACTCTCCTGATCCTTGCTGCAAAGGTGAACAAAAGACTTCCTGCAGGCTGTAAGTGTTGTGCGCTCATTGGTGGAATTACGTTCTTTACTGGCCTGCTTTCTTGGGAAATGATTCAACATGTTTTTAATTCTTTCGAGTGTTGTGCGCTCTCTCTTGCCGTTGCTTTGAGCTTGTTATATCGCGCTTTCTTCCTTCCTCTCCAGAGAAAAGCGAACGTTTCCCGTGACGCCCTCGCAGCTATTTCTGATGGAAAACTCGGTATGAGTCGCAATATTTTTATGGACTTACACTGGAACTGATTGTGTGTGTAGTCTTCAGTTTCTCTCGATGAAATCTCATCCATATCGTGAACTGGCTGGGGTTAGAGGTTGCAGTTTTCAGATTTCCATTATGGGATCAGTTTCTGTGAAGATGAAGAACTGGAACTGTTTTTTCATCTCTTTAGTTCTGTTGTGTGCAGTCGCTTCACTTCGTTTATCCGAACCTAAACGTACGAGCGGTAGGGTCAAAACACTACCAGAACACATGTTTGCGTCCAAAATTTTCTGGAGAAACTGTAAGTGTATGGCATATTAAAGCCACGTACGTACGTACGTACGTACATCTTAAGCAAGTCTGTGTTTTATAAATTATATTTACGCCTCCAATCGGAAAATATCCGACGCCTGAATAAATATTTTATATTTTGTCTCCTCCTGACTGGAATTTATCGTAAACAACAATTTAACGTAGATTATTTTTAATAGTTTTTACTCGAAATTCACGTTGTTTGTATCTTTGTACAAATTTTATGGTTTCCTATACTTCTAGCCGACTCAGCTTTCAAGAGTGTAAAGATTTAATCGGCCCCAAAAGATGTTTGAACTAAAATTAAAAAATACTTATCGTCTTTTGAATTATCTATGAAATATATCGATTACGTACTAGTGAAAATCAATATATTCAATTGTTCAGCATTGTTCAAATTTTCTTAATTTTCCTTATGTACCGATTTTAAAATAATTTTTAGTGAAATTTTATGGCACTTAATAACTGATTCTTTTACCCAACTGTTGATGTAGAGTTGACCCCTCTCACGGCAGATATTCTAACGAAAACGGCAATTTTGTGATGACTTTTCATTAGCGATATTAGTTTGAGTACACTGAGGAAACGTCGGTTCATATTGAGAGAAGGCAAAGAAGGAGAAGTAAACTCGCGTTAACTCTTTTGTTAAATCCAAGATTTGACGAACGAAAATTCAAAAATAGAAATGAGGCAAAAAACGAATTCCGAGGAAGTGATGCCGAGGAAGTGATTAGCAAACCAAGGCTAGAGACAAAAATACAGAACTAAATCGATGCCAAAATTTGACCCATATTCTTCTCCACGATGTTGCTGTATTTTCTACATTGTAAGTATTGAAATCTTATGGTGAATTAAAGGCATACCTAAAGATAGGATTGTTGAATTGCACCTGCTTTCAAATTTGCCTGCAAATAAACAGCGTAACGTTCAGACCAGAAGTAAAAGTGTTTATGCTGACGATATTTCCTGAAATTTTTTATTTTCAATGTACCCTTGGTTCAGGAACAATGTAACGAAAGTCACGAGTCCACCTGCGGAGTTTTGAGTTAGAACTGCCGGCACCTGGGGACGCGCGATGCTCACCCCTCAAATTTAACATCAGAAATTATGGACATCTCGTTGAGTTAACAGGCACAAGCGCAGCAATGAATGCTCCATGTCATCAACACCGCCTCGTCTCGTTCGAATACTTCGACCGATTTGAGGTGACAAAATCGACGTAAGTTTACGTACCATTGTTGCAGGTCTTGACGCTCCTCTCTCGCTGTACGGGAAATGCTGTGGAGTTTTCCTGGCGATCGCAGCCACACCGATCAGGATGACGTTCGATAACTCGGTGCATGCATGCACGCTCATGCTTGGTTATTCCGCCAGGCATTTTGAACGTCACCGGGTATTGGCCCGGTAACCATAGGCAAATGTTCTGATGTGCGTCACAAATTTAAAGTTTAGGTACCAGCTTCTGTGTTATTGGAGCTCCGTTAAAATTTATTTATGTTCCTGGACTCTATAGTTACTTCATGACCGTACATAATAACATGCAGTAAGTAAATGCGAAACGTCTGTTTTCTGCTACCAGTGCATTTGCTAAGAACCATAGATACTTCATGATGAACTTTTATACGGAATGTGTTGGGGATTGCATCAAAATGCTCAATTTTTCGCTCTTCTACCTCAGTTGTTTCCAAGAATATCTCTCTTAGACAGGCGTTATTGAAGACCAGGGACAACTCCTTACTTACAATTTTCCTTTTGGTTTTCTCAATTTTCCTTATTAGAGTTTTCAAAGCAGGGTTAAACGAACAATAAGATTTTCTAAAGATATGCTTCAGTTTATTTGCAACGTTTTCAACAACAACCAAAAATCTGTTGAGGGCCGTGCGTCAGGCTTTTAATTTGAAACGAAACAAGTTTGGTTTTGATATTTTATCATTACTTTCACCTCATCCCAGTCGTTCGCTTACCGTAACTGAGACCATGATTCCGAGTTCATTTAACACCTGCTTCATTAAAGTTCTGCGATAGTAGACTCGAGTCCGTGTGTGCCACAGTGGTAAGGTAACCATTGGACCTCTTTTTTGTAACCATTGAACCTCCTTTTTGTAACCATTGGGTCTCTGTAACCATTGAAAATTGGAGTACTACCCATTGGACCTACTCTTTTTTTCATTTTGAACCCTTCATGTGGCATAGGATAGGCCATAGGGTTAGGTTAGGTTTGTCTACCCTATGTTACGAGGACTGGCTACTCACGACAAATTGTCTCTGTTTGAATGTTACTACGTTCCCCGCCTATTGGGCCACGAGTGCACCAATGAAACAATTCATTCCGCTGTTGCGTAGTCGTTGGCCTGTAAGTCCACACTCCTATTTTAATTGTGTTGAAAGAAAACCCTTAAATTTGAATATTTAAATGATGAAACCCGTTCTTCCGAGTAAAGAGAAGAAGCGAACAAGAAGGAAGCGCTTCTAACTTCAAAGCAGGAGGTGTCACCGAATCGAAACCTAATCTAGCTATGGAACTACCTAACGCAAAGAACGTGTCAATTGTGCTAGTCTTGGGGCTAATAAATTGCGAATGAAATTGGAGTTCTACAGATGTACCATCACATTGTATACCCAATAAAACTTTATATTCTTCTTTATTTAATGAAACCTATTTCAGCCTTCTAGCACTAATAGTTTACAAACTACGGCGTTTTAAAATTGACTGATACCCCATTTACAGTAGTTTTTGAAAAACGTAGATTTTCTGTGTATTTCACCGACACACCTTGCCAAGTATGACAGCGAATAAGCATCATTATTGGGATTTTTTTACTATGCTGCACATATGTTTGGATACTTGTACCGGGTTGAGAGATAACAGGTGTATAGTTTTAACAGTATTTGATCACTATGTGACAGGTAGTGTGTTATATGGATAGCCTCTGTGTCGAGTGCCGCGAATTGTCTAAAATGGCGTACAAGTACAACTAGTACTACACTCAAAGAAAGTAGTAACATCGCTTGGTTATGGAGATGTGCTTTCGAATCACGTATGAATTAAAATCATTACTTTGTTCTTGTACACTTTTCTGTCGAGGTGCGGTGAGTTGTAGTAATGGTAGTGGTCAACGAGCGCAGCTATTGGTGGGTGTAATACCACTTCTTCTTTGGCTTGTCTTGCCCTCCTATTTCACGCTCATGCCCTCCTGTTTCACGCCCATGCCCTCCTATTTCACGCCCATGCCTTCCAATTTCACGCCCATGCCCTCCCATTTCATGCCCACTCGGGTGCCTGTGCGTGAATGGTGCGTGACGGCATGGGACCAGAACAGAAACCCAAGAAAGAGCCCACTTGGCGCGTTGCTGTTGTTATATCCTAGTTATTTCGCTTCATTCTGTGGCCGCATCTCAGTGCTCCACCGCTGCGTGCGCGCGTGCCGCCGTGGCGTTCAAGGCGAAGGTCACCGGATGAGCGAGCGGAGGCCGCTTCCTTCGGGAATATTCAATTATTGCTCTCAAAATTCCGTCTTCGTGCTTTGATACAAAAGCTCGTAGGCTGCTGCGGAAGCTCAGTCGTGGAGAATGCTTGTTGCGGTTACCACGCACACACGTGATCCTTCGAATCGTCTCCAATTTCTCATCTCCCACGCTACTTTCACTAATCGATTTCAATTGGAGTGAAAGTTGCAGAGAAATCGGAACTGCGCGGTCAACTTTATCATCAACGTGTGCTGTAATTTCGGAACGCGATGCGTCCACTTCATGTTGGTGGTAAGCGTTCTTAGTGAAGATGGCCTGTGTTCTGATGACCCCCTTTCTACCCCTCCTTCCCCCCCCCCNCCCCCCCCTCCCCCAAAGGGGGATGCATACGTGTGCTATTGTGATAGGTGGAGTGGAAACATAATTGTACTTTGTGTGCGATTCATTTTTTTGTGGGACATGAATTCTAGATGTAATTCCACATTGAGACGTTCCACTTTTCTAAATATGGAAAATCAAATTTCATGGGACCTCATCTCACAGTTAAAATTATTTATTTCTATGTCTTTCCATTTCAATGCTTTTTGATATATTTAACTGACATTTTTTGTTTATTTAAAGTGCGTGAAGTCAGCTCATGCTTTGCAAGTTATGTCATTTATCTTTCCACACATTATCACCGCTTATCGTTCAATATCAATAATATCATCTCAGCTGGTTATTCTAGGTTCTGAATAAGCTCATGAACACAGAATCTTTGTTTTTATTTTTTTACCATTGTTATACTTCACTTCGAAATTCCCTAAATTCCCTTCCAAATTCCGACTTTCGACATAATTTGACTACCTTGAAACCATCAAAAGACTAATGTATACCCAATGAACCATCAAAAACTCTGTACCCAAAAGACTCTGTATCGGTACTTTGAATTATAACGTGCCTGACACTACCATCTTTATCCCTGTAATGGCCGAATTATTTTTGTAATAAAACTCTATTTAGCCCTGTACGGTAAACTAGTAACTAGTTTGTTTGTACATGTGCGATAAGACTGCATTTAACCGTGTATGAAAAACTAACTGCAGTTTATATATATATATATATATATATGCGATAGACTGCATTTAACCCTGTGTGAGAAACTAACTGCAGTTTATGTATACGTACGTGCGATCAGGCTGCGTTAAAATTTGTACGAAAAACCAGGTGTAGCCTTATGTAAAGGGGCCGTGTTCATGAGAACACGTGGAGGCAACGACTAAGAGCCCTTTTTAATTTACTCGATTTGGTATTAATGATTACTGGATTTGGTTTCAATTTACTGGATTTGGTATTATTAATATTTCAAACATTTCTTTAAAATTTTACCCCATGTTGGTATGAAAATAAGTCATCATGATATCAATCAAGTACGGTAATTTAAAAAGTGCCCATTGCTCTTAGCTCAGCCTGTATTTCCACTCGCCCCTCATTATGGGGCTCATGGCAGACCACGTCTATTGTACGACAAGTCGTGTTTTAATGAGATCCGTTTATATAAATTCGTATCATCCTCGTTGATTACCCTTTCTTTTCGTCGTCTCGTGCTCCTTTTATATTCTTCAGTTTCCATGATTGGTCAAATGATGGGATTCTTTCTTATGTTGTTTTCAGCAGCATAGGGCGAGAAGCATTTTGTCGGGTGTCCCCGGACCTTGCTACTCCTTTTTCTATCATCTGCTTCACTAGTTCGGACACCAAATAGATTTGAACTACGAATTTGGTTGAACGCTGTTGCTTATAGTCAACTGAAAAGGCTTTCTCAGTTTTTCCTTTCGTGGAATAAACATTGAGATGTTCGAAAAAAAAAAATTTCTCTTGGGAACCCATATTACGGGACAACAATCTCAAAATACCCTTCTTCAAGTACTCATTTATGCCATCATCATAATGGTCTGATATCTGTCCATCTTCGTTCTCAAGGTCTGTGTAAATGTGTTTATATAGTTGTGAAAGCTGCTCGTAAATTCGTCAGGGGGGCTGTTTGGTATTCGTAAAAGCTGCTCTTAATTTTGCAGGTACTGTAAAAATAGGCGTCTTTTTCATATTTGTGAACGCTGCTCTTAATTTTACAGGTACAGTAAAAGTAGGCCTGTCTTTTTCATATTTGTGAACGTTACTCTTAATTTTGCAGGTACTGTAAAAATAGGCCTGTCATTTTGACATCTGCCTGTGTGTTTACGAATTTCCCCTCGGAAATTGGCAAGTTCTGTGAAAACGAGACTTTCTTTTTGATATCTGTGAAAGCGCTCGTGGATTCATGAGCTTTGTGGAGCTCATGGCCGTGTGTGACCAGAATATTTGTGAAGTCTTTGTGAACTGGCCATGTGGTCAACTCCTGGGAATCCTAATCGAAACCTGCATCACTTTCGCTGGCTCTCCTTTCTCGGTACTTTGAAAAGTGAAGGTAGGCCTCCCGCCGGCTTCACGGGACGGTAACTTTCTTTTGCTTGGCAGAGGCAGTACGGACTCATTGCTGCCCTAATGAGTTCATGAATGTGAAGACGGATTTCTTGAATGGTCGAGCGTTGCTATTTCGAGACCGAAAATAGTTTAGTCGTTGAATTTTTCTTCACTCAAATTAACGTGTCGATGTTATTTTATGTATCCAAGTGTCACTTATGAATCAGTTAATGTTTGGATATCGTCAAAGCATCAATATTCATTTTGTGTAGAATATTTTCCTTTCTTATTTTTGCGGTTAAAAATTGTGCGCGATGGAGACGCCGATTCCTGAATGTTAATTTTACCCGATAAATATACATATACACCGAACATACTCGTATGAACTTAGTGCTAATCTCTGCTTTTTGAAATGTACACATTGCGAATATAATTTTTGCAAAGCGAGTTTGTGATGAATGTGATAATGAACAAAAATCTTAAAATCATTTAATTTGTGTAATTTAAACGTTTCCAGCCTGCACAGGCTGATATCCCTGAAAAATCTGGTAACAGCAAAAAAAACGACTTTATGGAAAACGAATGGTGCGCTTGAATCAAATCTCTTTGGTTTTCCTTCGATTTTAACTCAATTTTGACTTGTACGCGCACCCCTCTGAGGCGAGTGAAGCTGAGCTCTCCTCACGTCAGCACGACCTCCCGTGACGGGGGCGCTGCAGGCCCACCAGCCTATGACGTCACTAGGTGTTGGAAGCACTGTGAACCACAGTCCAGTGCTGTGAACTGGTGTTTGAGTGTGTCCAGCTCTGTGTGTGGAGCCACAGTCCAGTGCTGTGAACTGGTGTTTGAGTGCGTCCAGCTCTGTGTGTGGAGCCACAGTCCAGTGCTGTGAACTAGTGTTTGAGTGTGTCCAGCTCTGTGTGTGGAATGAACGTATAACGCGTGGCTTCTGCATTGTGTGGACAGCGCGGGTTGTGCACGTATCGCCAGAAATTTTGTGCTACTCTGCATGTCTCTCTATTTGTGTATCTCTTTCTCTATTTAACCTGTCAACGGTCACTGCCAATATGCGTCGATGACGTGGTTGTTGCATTCACACGGTTGCTGTCGATTCCACAGACCGGGTGAAAGCACCGCCGGGCACCCAGGCAGTGACCGTTAATAAGTTTAAGCTACAGGCTTTATTACTTCGCTTGAAACATATGTTGTAAGCTAATTTTTTACCTTGTAATTGCGGTGCAGTTGCATGAGAGATACTGTAGCCGAAGATGAGGGGCTAATGTTCTTGTTTGTATGAGCAACGCAGTTGCATTGAGACTGCTTTCTCGTAGAGGACGATATGAATGTAATAAATCGAATTTGCTGTGCATAGATTTAATCTAATGTGCTGCGCCGAGTACCAGAGGCCCATGGGACGGAACGGTTCCATCGTCCGGCTCCAGAGCACCGTAAGAACTGAGCAGTCTCGGGCGAATGGCTCCTGTGCTAAACGTACGAAGACTAATTTGAAAAAGGAAATGCTTGCCCGCTGAATACAATTTGTACATTATGGGACCATGGTGTGGGCTACACTTGGTTTTACTTGCTAATTTAATAAGCTATCCTAACTTTTCGAACTCAGTTATGGATCTTTCAAGTAGAATGTGTGAGGCTGGTAATAAAATTGTTTGAAAATCGCTCTCAGAAGCTTAATTGATAATTTCGAGCCAAGAGATCTTCGTTGTTGCTCACCGGCAGCTGAAATTGTGTTGGAAAAAGTGTCTGTGGTTCTTTAATACAGCACACCTACGACTGGTCATCTGTGACACTGACCATTTCTGCGTGGGAGATGGTAAGGATGTGTGTTGGTCGCGTATTTTCTACTCATCGTTAGCCAATGCGTGTGTTAGTACGGACTTTTTCATTTAAACTTAGTTGTCCCAGAGGAACTCTTTCGCCGTCTTGTCGGTAGTCAATTATCCGGTGGCGATATTTGCGCTTGGGCTGTCGAAATTAGACGATTATTAGCAATCACAGATGCCCTGGCAAAAAAAAGTTAGAATGGGAGAGTGCATGGCAATAGGGAAATTTGTTGATCCTTGAGTACCCAATGCATGACTGGAAAATGAAAAGTAGAGAACATCATTATAAGACGATGAAATTTCCTTACGAATCTATTTTTAAGGTATGGTATTAGTAGTATGTTTGACTTCATAGGTGAAACACATTTGGCTTATTAACTTATTTTCAAATATTTTCATGCTGCTTAACATATTACATGTTATTGTTTTGAACTGTGCATGTTACTGTAGGTACGTAGCTCACGTAGTTCTGCCGGTTAAAATGCTCTCTTCCTTGCGGACTGTGTTAATATGAATGTTCAACCTATTTCGTGTTGATTTTTAGTTCGTACAGTTAATATTTTCAGTATTACTAAAATTAGTACCACCGTAAGAAACAAAAATGAAGCGTACTGAACTTTCGATCGTGAATCAGTGTGGAATAATTATTTTGAGAAGTAAAAACAATTTGCCTAGGCCCGTGCTTTGGTAATTGACTACCCTCCGCTGGTGATCATTTCACGTAATAAAATATCCCTAAGTGCATAAATATCATACAGAAAGTAACACAGTATTGGCGAATAAAGCCTCTTCATAAACTACAGCCTACTTTTAAAGAAATAAATTTTTTTTATGAATTATCTTTACTTCAATCAACATATGTAATTCAAGAGAGACAAGGTTGAAGCTTACAAGCCAAAACACAATCGCTCAGACTGCAATTGCCGTTTGGAACCTACACAACTCTCGTCCTTGCCCCGGCCGAGCTGCTGGGGCTCCCCTAACACACACACACACACGCACACGCATGTGGCCTGCAGAGTAACAGAGAAAGCTGCAGAAGCTGCCTGCGTAACCGACGACTTTCTTTTAGAGTTATGTGCACGTCTCCTCATGTAACCAATGGCTTGTTTCGCTCCTAATCCGCCGTCTTTCCTAGTCATCACAGAGAGACGGGCAAGGAAACCCGTTGACTATAGGTAGCTGTTCGCCCCTCCATCTGTACGAGGAAAGTCCAGGGGATAAATGGACGCTCTGTTTCTGAGTCGGTTGTCTCTGCCGCCGGCGCTTTGGTTTTCATTTCGTAACTCTCTTCTTCGAGTCGATTAGTCTCGAGTTGTCCGCTAACCGTCATAGGTCATTGTCTCTAAACGCTTTCGAGGGGTTCGTAATTTAGCTCATCATCCTGAATTGGATTACTTTTCGAAGTGTGTTTATTTTCAGTGAATTTTTCATCACCTGAATAATTTCCATTAAAGAATTCATTAATCTTTACTGTTCTGATTGTTGCTCTTCATTTTCTTGATCTCTACTATTAGATCAAAATTTAAAATTGAATTATTTTGATTTGATGAGACAGATAGAGACTAAATTTTCAGGCCAAATCAATTATGATTCTTTATCTTAACAAATGAGAGAAAGTTAATAATTTCGCTTAACTGGAAATATCCGTATAGTATTTAGGACTGCTTGACTCACCATCGTGCGGTAATAAAGTTTGCACCGCAATACCTGATTTTATAGCATGTTGAACGTAGCATACTTAATTAGTTCGGGCATGCCGCTCCAGGGCACAATAGTGTGCCGCTTTTCTAGGCATATCGTGGTTTAAGCTTCCTTTCCCAAAGAGAACACTCCGCCCGGGGTATTGAACCCGCCACGACTCCTGACTAGGAGGCAAGCGCGCTACCGCCAGCGCTACGCATCCAAGCTAGTGCTGTAAATTGACGTGTCGGAAGACTAGCTCCTAACTGCCTCACCGTACCGTGTGACCAGCAGAGCATGAATCGTGTTTAGATTCTTTTAAGTGAGACTGGTTGATTGAAATTGAAACGACTACTGAGTGAGCTGGCGAGCAGTAGCAGACATGTGATGAACACAGTTCGTATCGCATTACAGGCCGCTTACTTCCGTTAGTTGCTCTGGCCTATTCTTTGTAGAGCGTGCTGATGACTTCCACCCTAATTTCTGCGGAATTTTGGCGTAATTTCTCATTCATACTGCTAGTATGTCTGTCTTTTCCACGTTTGTTAAGCGTTATTGTTACATATATTTAATAATTTATCGCGCCTTTTTAGTTGATTAATCTTATTCGTGGTTGCCTTTCTTTAATAGATCAATAAACGATCGCTAGTTGCTTTCAGCAGAACACTTGCTTAACGATCCATGTGTTAATGAGCAGAGTTCTGTGACGGATTTCACACATCAGCATTGCCAGCGATTATGTAGATACCGTTGAACATTTTCTCCGTAACACGGATATTCATCTCCATCCTTTCACAAAGCGCTCTTCACAGTCACTTTCCCCTGCCAATTCCATTCGTCATAAGCAACTTTCATCGTTTTGATACCAAACACCGATCGCTGCCTTTTTTCTAATGACCGTAATTTCCTTCACAGTCATCCTGACGGCCGTCCTGATCAACACAAGAAGCGTTTCGTGCCTCCAGAGTTCTCTGCCGACCTACGCCCCCCGGTACCTGCACCCTGCTCTTCTGCACCATCCCAGTGCACAGGCCCCACGCCATTCACGGGTCCTCGGCAAACCTGTAGGGCGCCAACTGCTGCCTCAAACCCAGTCCGGTGTCCTTCATGGAGGCGTCGGCGCTCCCGAGTCTCTCAGGCTTTCCGAAAGCCAAAAAGAGGCGAAAAGAAATGACCGGAAGTTGTTTAACAAGAGCTCGAAGAAAACTCTAGTGACTGGAAATGACATTAAAGATAGTCTGTACGCATATGAAATTTTACAAAATGGTACTAATGATAGTGTTAATCCGACTTCGAATAATCCAGCAGCCCAATACAAGGCTTTAAAAAACTCGTCTAAGACTCACGATTTCGAAGAAATTGGCATTTCGGCTCAAGAATATTATCTTCAAGAGCTGGAAAAGGAGCCGCTAAGCGACTCTTTGAAACCATCCAAAGACATTTTCTTGGACCGATCAGATCTTCGCAGCTGGAAGTACAAGCTGCTCAAGAAAGTTGGCGATGATTTGTCTCTTGAGGCGGACTTGAAGGGTTTCATGCAAGCGCTTTCTAACGCTAAAGGTGTGTCAGGGGCTGCTGGTCATCAGGCTGCCCTTTTGCCACTTCCCGCTCCTTCAACCAACTCGATCAGCGTGGATCTTCCACTCTATGGTGACCTCAAATCCAAGATGTCAGTTCACAGCTCCAAGGAAGTCAGCTCGGCAGAGGTGCGCGACCTCGCCCTCAAGCGCTGGCTCAAGTCTTCTTCTGCGGCTTTCAGTTCCAACGAAGCTGAACGCAAGAAAATTGAAGAGCTCTCCTACAAAATATTGAGCCTTACGAGCCCTGAAGAGGAGTCCAAAGACGAAGCGAATGACAGCGAGATATACAAAGCGGTTTTCACCAGCGTCGCCGCTTATCAAATAAGGAAACTTCAGCGAAAGTTAAGAAAGTGAGTACACTGTTTTTAGAATGAGGTAATCGCTTCTTTTTAGGCTCATGTCAAAAAGCGAGAGTGGGCTGTTGCACCTCTATGCAAGGGGTCAAAAACATCCTAGGCACAAACTTTTTACTCGGGTTTCTATTGCGTTAGCACATTAGCCTTTGATATGAAGTTTCAGTTTGCCGTCGATGAATCAAGTTTTTGTTCCGATGCTTGATTCTCGACTCCCACTGATTGTGAGGTACGTTGCTCTGAGAAAATGGCGTGGTTCGGACAGAAATACTTCTTACTGTTAGAAGAATTGTTGTCGCTGCGTTATGGCACTGAATGCGCTTGTGAAAGTTTATTGTATATTGACTTTAGACTTTCGGGCATTCGTGTCTATCCTATTCTTTTCATTTGGGTTGTTGTAACAATGCAACTGTAGCATTACTGTAATGCATATAATTTGTGCTACTTCATAAAACTGGTAGTCGATGCTTCGAGAAGGTTAACATCTTTAACATGGCTTATTAAATATCCTGGTGCTATCAAATATGGCCTGCTAGAACATTTTACTTTCTCTGTCTTATACACCTTGGTTCGGTAAAAGTCGAGATACCTGCATATTTTTACGTTGCAGTAAGCAATTGATATTTTTTTTTAAGAAAGCAAATGTAGGAGGGGGAGATGTTGAAGGTTACGAGTCTATTGTTCATTGTGCTTATTTTGTGCTTTCGTATTTCGTGTACATTGGGCGATGCCGTTGTGGTCCTACCACTGATTCTAATTTTCCTTTTCACCATTGAGGAAGGTTGCTGAGTTGAACTGATGTCAGTATCAAGCAATAGAAAATGAATTGAACGAAACACTCCTTGCGACGTGAGGTGAAATTGTTGGAAGTTAATTTATAGTTAACGCGCTTTGTGGGTGGAATGACTGGCCACTTAGTGTTCTACAACGTTTTATTTTGGAGGATCGTACTTTCTGTAGAAATAGAGATCGTCAGTTGCTAATTATTAGATGAGCGTTTTCTGCGTCATGCACAGTTTGTTGAGAGCTTCAACTGCTCGGGTAATTTTTTTACTGTCGGGTGACAAATCCATGTTCACCAACCAAATAAATAGCTCAACACCTTCACAAATTGAAGTCCTCACAGGTTTATTTTTTATAGGTTTACTTTAGCAAAGTTGATAATGATGGAGTTTGTCAATCAAACTCACAGAGTTGTAAGGAAGTGAAATCGAAAGTTTTCGGCGACGCGCTGCTGGAGTAATTATTCCTATGTCAACTATTGAAATGGTCACGCCATGTGAATGGAACTTCAAGAGTGGTCCTTAAAAATTGTGATAGCCCACGATATTGAAGCGAGAGAAACGGTTTTTGGCGTTGTTTTTTCCGCTGGGGTCTCTTTTTATATTATTAATTCTCCTGCAAATTGCAGCCACGCGATTCGAGTGAATATTCGGGAAAAACACTCGAATATATTCAATTTTTTTTGCGTGTATGGTAGTAGTGTGATCCAGTAACAATATTTAACTAATTACTATTACAACACAATAACTAATAATTGAGCTGATATTTCATTAGACAGTGAGATTCAAAACTCATTTCACAGATACTCCAACAGTTGTGAATTTCCATACTCTTTTACTCCACCTGCTTGGCTGCAAATCGCTTAAAACCGCACTCTAGATCACGTAGCAACTGGCATTTTGAAGCCTAGAACACTGCAGCAATGAGACACTTCTTTGGTGCACAGCGGCCGCGTCAAGAGAGACGAGGAGATGGTCTGCTACAAAGACCTCGGCTGCTTCAGGGACGACGGAGCCTTCGACTACCTCGACCTGCTCCCGTCTCCGCCCGAGGAGGTAAGCCTTCAGTCCCATGTGTTGTACTCGATTTGTATTCCCAGGTGTCGTATTCAGAGTACTGTATTCCAATATTATATTCTGAATATAGTATTCCGAATATTATATTCTGAATCTAGGAGTCTGAATAAGGTATTCCGAGTTTTGTATTCTAATATTATATTCCAAATATTGTATTCTGATGTGTTTTAATGTTGTTCTGATCTGGTGTCGTCTTCGCCCAAAGAGGTATGCCTTCATTCTGATGTGTTTTATTGTATTTTTATTCCGATATTGTATTGCATCAAATATGGTATTCTGAATATTGTATTCCGGGTACTGTATTCCGGTATGTTTTATTATTTTTCCCGATTGACTCCTTTCTCCTGAGAACGTAAGACTCGATCCCGACATGTTATGTTGCACTTTTAATCAAGACGGTCGTCTGCTGAGATTGCTACACATTGAGCTTGATGAAATGCCTTTTTCTTTCTGTACTTTGGCGTGCTTGCTTTTGTATTAAATGTTTTACAGTTGCGATAACAATCTCGATTTACCGGTAAGTTAAACGGAGTAGCGGCCGAGTAACACCTCAGTGAACCCAACGAGGACGTTGGTTTTAAAGTTCGTGCATTTTTTATATTTTGACACGTTTCCTTTCGTAGGGAATATTTTTCATATGCAAGACATAGAGTACAGAGCAGCGGCAGAGTAATAACACAATGAACAAAGTGTAGACGTTTGTTTCCAAGTTCGTGAGGACCAGATGTAATTCCTCAAATCTGATTATGCGTCTTTCGCATTCTCGTTTCTTAAACCCCATTTATTTATTTTCTTTTATTTTTTAGTTCATTCATTGAATTGATTCGAACACATTCTCATGAATTAAATGTGCTGTCTGTTTCTCACACGCGTGTGAGATGCTTCCATGGATGGTGGCGTATCTGACTACCATCTTCCTTGACCTGCTCGATCGATTGTTGCCCCTTGACAGCATTCACGTACTCTTTTGGCATCGCTCGAGATTAAATTCTGAACTCATTTCTGGTTGACGGGTCTCCTTAGCTGCCCCAGCTTGTTGTGTGCATGTCCTCTTACTTCGCTCAACAGCCACGCCTCCGCTCCCGCCCGACCTGCACTCTTCCTGTTTTTGCCGTGGGATTGTTGGTTTTACTTTTTAGGTCTGATGGTAGTCAGAGTGTATGCTGACCATTGCTGAGCTGCTTTTAGCTGCGAGCTAATTGGATAGTTGTCCGAGGCGCTGTTTCTGGTTCCTTTTGGTAAGAGCAATTCTTCAAAGTAAGTCAAACCATCATGAAACCCGAGAAATCTCAGGAATGAAATTCTACGAATACACATATTGCTTGAGAAAATTGGAAGGGAAGAAATTCGCCGAATTGTGGCCCTCAGAGGAAACGAGAGACAAAGTGTGAATTGCTGAGTGGACTGCAGAGCTCTAGTCTATTCCTCAGCTGAGAAATGGTGTTCCATTAAATCAAACGCCCGGACCGTTTCATCTCATCGAGAGAGGAAGGTCGAGGGCTCACAGTTCCATAGGAAAATATAGGAAAAGTTTGAAGTCTTAATTCATTGAAACGAAAATTGGAATGCTTGACATACACATGTAGACTCGTGCATGTTGTAACCTTGCACACAGCTGCTGAGATCGCAAAATAAATTGAATGGAAGCAAATCACGATCGCTACTGCACACACAGTCTCAGAATAGGCTCTGTAAGATCCAACTTTGAGGAAAGGATCTCACCAGTGGACGCTCTCAAGGAGCACGATCCTGTTAGACGACTTGCCAGCGCGATAAAGAAGACCGAGAGAAGAGGTGTTGCAAAAGTAGAGCAAGAGTTGGGCTCACAAGAACAAGAGTAGAGCAAGAGAAGAGCTCACAAGAACAAGAGTAGAGCAAGAGTTGAGCTCGCAAGAAGAGCAAGAGAAGACGCTGTCACAGCCGTTTGAACTTTGGCCTTATTTATTTGATCGTTTTTTTCATATCTGATCGTTCTTCTTACTTTATTGATTAGATTTTTTAGTCGTTTTGATCCATTTCTTCACGCTAATATACATAATCGACTCCGTGGTATGTTTTAAGTTGTATTTTCCTTTGAGAGTGAAATTCATTTTGATTTAGTTACAGCACTAATGAAGTATGGATCTTTTTTTAAGCCGTCAATACCAGCGAACTCAAGATTCGGGGCTGTGAATTAATAATACGGGGCTGTGAATTAATATTCTTGGCGCAAGTTTTACTTGGCAAGAGGCTATTTACAAGCAGTAACTTTTTGTACGTAGAATTGGTTAGGTTACATGTGGAGCCAAAATGCTTCCCAATGTTTGACGGTGCTTCGTCGTTCTGTAGAGTCTCCTCTTGAGTTTTCCAACACACCATCTTTAGTGTATGCGCTCTCGTCCGTAACGTAGTTGATGAGACCAACCTTGGTATTTTATTTTGATATACTTAGAGATATGCACGGAGCACTTTGCGGTGATGAATTTGAATAGTCCTAAGCTGTATGAACCCTTATTGGTTCACGGCATAGTGGGCTCCGTGGCATAGTGGTAGCGTGGTGGTCTTGAATACTCGGCTCGGGGAGGCATTTTCACTTGACTGCGGAGTACTTCCCTTGGAAAAG
>VOMN01079790.1:0-93475 GCA_014899125.1 Orchestia grillus
TGGTGGTCTGTCAACAAGCGAAGTAGACTCCAGTTTACTCACCGTTGTTAGCCGCACTTCTTCTTGAAGGCCAGGTGGCGGTGGTGAAATCAAATATTTCACTTATGATTGATTGGGGACCAACACCTAAATAACTAGCGAACTTAAGAGCCTCATTTGAGAGGTGAACACCAGGCTTCTTTATAAAAAAGGTTTTATTCTATGACCAATTTGACAATTTTCTTTTTATGTCTTACAAGCAAAATGAAAGCGAGCGCCAACATGCACGGGATCGTATTTACCAGCACAGGCTTAGAATTGGAAGTGTTCTTAGCTTAGCGCTGAAATACTTAAGAGGTTTAAGACTGAAATTTCTCAAGTAGAAATTTGATAGACGGAAAAAGAACATTCAAGTTTGCCGTATATACTCTGCATACTTAGTACTCAGGACGCGAAGTCTTATTCACATACGTACATTCGCACCCATCCAACCACACGTACATAGTTCGAAAGAAGCGGTTATATTGATAGGTAGGAGCTGCATGAATTTATTGCACTTTAATAACGACGTTATGTTGGTGATAGTGAGAAAAAACTAACATTAAAATCTACGTTCCTTCAGCATTTTGGCTCACACAAAACGTTGAGAACTACTCTAAAATCATCCCTAATACGTTGGTTCTCTATTTTACGTACTCTGCGTGAGAATGTTTCCTTTGTAATTGGGGTAGGTTACACGCGAAAGAATGCTGCGCACGTGCGTCCACATACATGGTAGCCGGTGTGAGAGAAGTGAACACCTCGTTTCGGAAGGTCATCCGGGACTCGCTCCCGATGCGGCCACATGCAAATGGGCGGCCGAGGCCTGGTACTTGAGTACTGGTCACGTCACGGTTACCTTCAGTCGACGGTTGGTGCTCGGTGTGTGTGAGCCGAGTCGTCGAGCTGCCGAGTTCTGTGTGTTCGTGGAATCCATAGTGAAGACGATAGAAGCTACTCTCTATTTTTCGAGACATTTTAGCTCGAAACTAAACACTGTTTTTTCATTTCTGTAAACGTTTTTTTTTTTGAGGTTGCAGCAGCGTATATTATGTGCATGTTATTTTTTCGTCATTGTGCTGAAGAAAATTACGGTGAAGGTATTTCGAATCAAAATTTTAAGCGATTGTTATCCGGACTTGTTACGTGGTAATTGCTTCTATTAATGACTAATGAATATTAATCTAGGCACGCAGGTTTATCTCCTGAATATGTATCGAAAATAAACAATACTTTTTATCTTATAATCATCGAATACTTTCTCAAGTTTTTTTACAAAATTGCTAAAGTTATATTTTGCATATTCCAAAGATTCTTTCAGTTTGAATTTACGATTTGCGATGAATAACGCTATGAGCAGCAATTTTTCTTCCTGACGAGTGCTATTTCTAAATTTCTTGTATAGGGAAACTTTAGAAAATACCCATTATTCCTTCAGAACTTTGGTTTGTGTTGAACATGTCCTTGTCTATAAGACACGTCAAAAATGAAGACACTATATTCATTTTTAAAACAAGTGGTATTTTCCAGTTAAGCATGTGATGGGTTGTAAATTTTTCACCTAGATTTACAATAGGATTAGGTTAGGTTTGTCTATCCTGTGCTACGTGTTCCGGCGCCCCCAGGGGATCACTGTAAGGTTACCTCTGCTTTAGTTGAGTCTTTGGGACTTAAGTCTTTCGTGCCTATTTTGCTTCTTTCAATTATCATACCTTATTTTCTTCCTCTTCTTCCTCTTCTTCCTCTTCTTCCTCTTCTTCCTCCTTTTTATTCTTCTTTTCTACCTCTTGTTCGTCTTTATTTTTCTTTTCTTCCTCTTCATTCCTAACTCGTGTTGGTATGCGCAGGGGGTCGTGTGTGGGAGCCCACGGGCGCATATTTCGCGTTTTCCACGGTGCGAACTCAGTGGCCCGTTCTTTTCGCTGTCCTCGGATCGCATTTTCTGGGGATAGGGAGCTTGAACCGTGGTTAGTGTTTCGTAAATGAATGCAATCTAAAGAAAACTCAATGTTTTATTTCGTAGAATATCATATGACAATGTTTCAGTTAACGTTTAGTTGTGAACACTTAATTTCATAGAAACGATAACGTGAGAATTCATTGACTTGACCACAGAAGCCAGGTTCTAGCATTAATTTTATTTCATTCTGCTTAGTTGAAAATAAATGGGAAATTATGGTTATGGGACAAAACGAATGGGAAATTTCATGGCGTGGTGCAATATAAACGAAGCTCGTCCTACCAGAAACGTGTCTTAAAACCAACACTACATTTGCTTTTTGGATGTCGCACATTTTGAAAGTGGCGTAGGCATGAGTACTTACTTTATAATCCGTGCAATACATACTAGCACTACGTGACATGAAGCTAAACTTTAGCCATCTTTCTTTCACGGACTTGGTGGAGGTGGTAGCAATAGTTCACAAGTTCTTCAAAAGGCGGTGATTCGCATGGGTTTCACCTAACACATGAAGTGAACTAATGATAAGCTGGTCAGAGGCTCAGTTCAGGTGATCAAGCGGGATGTCACAGAAAGCGTACGTATTAAGTGAATAAATTTCCCTACGTGCGACTTGCGAGGTTGGGTAAACTGAGAAAAAAGTTTTTGAATTTTGAACGCAACTGGAGCTAATGGGATTTGGTTATTTCTTATGAGCCTGAGTTGTACTGTCAAAGTAGTTTTCAATGTTTAGCATCTGAAAAGAATATAAGCCAAGATAATTTTGCATAGTAGATTTAGTGAACCCCAGAGGGGTCTTCAAGTCGAGACATGTGGGGGACGAGTGGGGTGGGGTTTGGGAAATGGAGAATGAGAATCACGAGTAATTCTACCCCTTCAAATTTGCCATGGATTCACTTATCTACGGTATTCATTTCCAAAATTTGTCAGCACCCTTTTACGTTCATTGATTGCACATCGAAGTGTTGCCAATTTTACCCATGAATAATTTGTGACCTTGTTTCAATATTATATAAATGAAAATTGGTAGTAGTCTGTTTCACCACTCATTCCAAATGAAAATCATTGTTAATGACAAATGTAGGTAACCCATAGGGCTAAGAAAGAGCATGCATTCCACAGCATTGAACAAAGGCTTCTGATTTCGTTACAGTAGAATTAGTGTGCGAGACCATCGCATCACACCTGTGTAAGGAAAATGAACGTCTTTAATCAACACGTACTGTATTTTGCTACTTTCAGTTCTACTTCTACGTAGCTTCAAATTCATTGCTTTGAATAACGTTTATTCGCTGTCTTTAACTGTTACGTCTGACGACTGCGTGCGTCTTCGATGATCATAGGTGCTCTCGCTTTGTACAACCATTAAGACAAATGTTTCATTTTGAATGCTAACTAGTAAAAACAATTATGATGGTTTAGAACAGCAAAACTAATTTTCTTGGCGGTAGTGAATGTGATAGCCTTTGATGCTTAATGTAAAAAAAATGATCGCGAAATTTCCCTGCTTATTCGATATTCAGTCACTATTTCGAATTAGTGGTCAAAGCTAAGGAATCAGAGTCGGTCACACTCTTGGGAGGGACTCATTCCGGCTTGTATCTTCCCAGTTGAACTGCATGGAGTGTGGGAGTGGGGGTGTGCAGTCTTTACTGCAGCTCGAGAGTACAAACGCTAGAAGCGAAGGCTTTATTCTGAAATCCATGCGGATTGAAACTTATGGTTTAAATCCCAGATTGTAATCGAATACAAATAGTGTATGGTGGGGTCCAACAAGATGTGCCCAGTGTTTGTAGTTCAACAATTTGGAGAAAAAAAGACTCGTACTTACTCTACGGCAGAGTAGTGTCGCTCAGGTAGTCGTAGACATTTGACTGCGTTTGGTTCCAACATTCTTCCAGTTCGGCAGCTCATCATTTGCAAGTTCAGTTTCTCTACGTAAACCAGACGGTCGTCAAGTCGATCAGTCGTACGGCGCATCGGTCGTCAGTCGACGATTACCCGTATGAAATTCGTCGTGTGTACGAAGCATTCGCTGGTAATTTTTGCCCGAGCGTAGATCTTTTGTCTTGAAGTTAGCGAACTGCAACAAATGAATAATTTTTTTACCTCAATTGTACTGCTCAGTGTATCGTGACACTCTGTCTTTGTGAATACGGGTGACACTCTGTAGCTTAGGTTGACTGTTGACTTGTTCGTGGGTAAATGCCATGATTTCCCGCATCTTTATTACCAACCAAAATGAAATAAAATGGTTTTATTGCTAGCACTTTGCTCATATCGTTAGGCCGATGAAGTTTTAAATTAGCCTTTCATCAATGCAAGTTGAGTAATGACTATAATACGTGTATAAAACGAAAGCAGAGTTTCGCAGGAATCATCGCTTTTCTATTATTTTGCAATGGAGTTAGGAAATCCTAATTAATTGACAGCAACAAAAATTGTGCTGCGTGATGTTCCATCATTGAAATGTGCCAGCAACGCACCGATTGTCGTACTGCCGCGTGCGAGTGGAGTGTGAAAATTGCGCTTGTGATCGCATTTCCAGTTCTTTTTGAGTCATGAAGTGCGAACTGGTCTTGTTGGAAACAAACTTCGGGGCTCTATGGGCTAAATATTGCAAGTAGAATAGGCCGATTTTCGAGAACGTCTCTATTCTCTACGAGCAATTCCTTGTGCATTATCATAAAAAACACGAAAAAATCAACAAACTTCACGTCAGAGGAAAATTCTCGCTGATTAGACACCGTACAAGGGAAGGTCAGGGCAATACAGGAGATCAAAATCCCCAGCAGCGCAAAATGAAGGCGAAATTTCGCCTAATGTGTGACGTATTTATTCAAGCTCTTACGCTCGGTAATTTCGGCTTTCGTGCACTTTTGAATTATTTTTTTGTGTGGAAGTTTTGGGAGTTTGTATTCGACGTGCCGGCCTTAGCTTCTAGAACTACAAAATTTGGGGTCCTTTTAAGTCTATTCACAATACTTGTTTCTCAAGTCGGTTGTTCCCAAGATCACACTACCGCCCTCAACGTTCCTCAACCACTGAATTATGTAATGAAACGCTCTTTTACGCGCAGACCAGCATGTCTACGTGAAGTGGGCCGGGTCCATTTGACTAGCATGTTTCCTGTTGTTAGTCGATTGAAGGAAGACCTGCGAATTTTCAATGGTCGTGTTTGAATGTAAAATTGATTATTTACATGTAGTGGCTTTCAGCAATGCAGGTTCTTGACCGATATTTGATGTTGACTTTGTGCCTAAAAGGGGGCAGAGGCCATCAGCAACAGGGTAAGGTTTTTCCACCGTGTGCATTGAGGACTGGTGTCTGCAGGAGGGTGCTGTTAGGTTACCTCAGCTCTAGCGAGGCCTTCGGGATTTTTATCTTTCGTACCCACTTTGCATTTTCCCAGTTTCACGCTTTCTTCGGAGGTTATGCGTTATTATTTTTTCCTCTTCTTTCTTAACTTGTAGTTTCTATACCCAGGGAATCCTTTATGGTAATACACCTGTGAGTAAATTCTACGACTTCTAAAGTTTTCATACTAGATGGCCCCTTCTTTTTGCTCTCATAAGATTGCATTCCATGTGGCTAGTGAGCTTTAAACTAACTAAAAATCTAATCTAATTTTCATTTCCAGCTCTTCATACCTTATAGCCCGTACAATTTGCACGTACGAAAGCGAATAACTTTCTGAGCAACACATTTGAATGGTGGGATCTTGGCTGCCAGTAGACTAAACTCGGAACTTGAGTGCAAACGTATTAATTCATCGAAGTGAGCGTGTAGAGTTGGAGCAACAAGTGCGAGGTGTAGGGAGAGCGAGAGCTCGCGCCCCACTCTCCCTGTATGTGGAGAGCGTCGGAGCCGGAGCTGCAGCAGCTGCAGCAATCCGCAGCAGCGGCGGCAGCGATGGCTCCGCTGTACAAGGTGCGACCAAGCCAGTTGCCTCTAGTGAGCGAGTTGGAAAGCTTGCCTGTGGTGAAGACGTGCTCGACTTGGCGATCGTACCACGCGCTCCGTGCTCCTCCTGTCGCCCTCTCCGACCGATACACATGCCACTCTTCTCAGGCCGTGATCTCTTAACAATGAATTCTAACGCCGTTTTAGCGGATATTGCTGCGTCTAGCAACGCCAAGGGAGTTTGAAGTCTCGGCTCATTGTTCATTTCCTTTTGTAAGATGGTTTTTAGGGATGACGGTCATTACTGAATTAGGGTAGTTATCGTTGCCTAATTTTTGGGGCGGAGTTAGTGGTTTTCGTTGTTATCTTGAGGTCTACACGTCGCTTGAAACTAAGCGACTCGAGCGAAAAAATTGATAATAAAGTGACTGAAGTGAGTAATGAGTGTCTTCAAATTGCTCTGCTGGCAGAACAAACAGTGAATTAAAATTAAGATTTTTACATAAACTCTCTTCTCGTTCTCGAGGGCGAGCACATCCTACAGGGTGAAGTGTGAGTTAGAGACTTGAACTCTGGCGCTGCGGCGGCGGCTGCTGCTGCCCTCTGCCTCAACTGCAGGCCGTCTTGCTTGCCACACTAGAATGACTTCTTTCTCCATTGCTTTGGTTTGTGTCCAATTTTATAATGAATCGAGCCCTCTTCCCTACAGTGCGATGACAGTGTCTTTTCGTGAACCGTTGGTGGACTTGAATTAAGTGCATGGAGTGAGTGAAGTCGGAACTAAGCCAGACTTATGCATGCAGTGTTGAGGAAATATAAACTCCTGTAACGATGACCAAAGCAGTCGGTCTGAACTTTTACGCTCAGTTTATAAAGGACGAGGTCGAGGAGAACCCATCAGGTAAAATGGACCACCAGTCCCCAGAGCACATGCCCTCGATGGCTTCAGGAGGGATGGTGTCCACGCAGGGAGCATCGGCCTCTATGCAGGCCATGCCGCTCAACCACCTCCCTCCAAATAATTCGAACAACAACAATAACAACGCCAACATGCCCATCCAGCCCATCCATCGGCGGATGGACATCGACTCCGCTCTGGAGCCTCAATCTCGGACCCGATCCAACACTTGGCCCGCTGATTATCCTGAAGCCGAAGAAGGCGCCGAAGGTGGTGTCGCTCCGGACATGAACAAGGCGCCCAACCCTGCGGCAGTGGAGGCCGCTGGTCCACCCAAGAAGAACACTTCTAGAAGGAACCCATGGGGAAACTTGTCCTACGCCGACCTCATCGCTCAGGCCATCTCGTCTTCCCCAGAGCATCGGGCGACCCTCAGCCAAGTGTACGAGTGGATGGTTAATAACATTCCTTATTTCAAGGATAAGGGAGACTCCAACTCTTCTGCTGGATGGAAGGTGAGTACATTCTATTTTCTATTGCTCTCAGAGGGCATCTTTTATAATGCAAATGAATTGGCGTGAAATTTTACGTGGTGGTGATGAGTTGTTAACAAGATGTTGAAGTTCGTTAATTAAACCAACACTATATTTTTTAATTCGTCTGTTCAAATATCACTTATACGTGTAATTTTTCACCATTAAATCAATTTGAATTTTTTCTTCAACTTCTACTTCATGAGTTGCGTTTTATTTAACTGAAATTTTTATGAAGAATTTTCATTTGTTTTCCCATTTTGTGTGCCCATACTTGAATATTATAAATTTCCTCATCCTCCTTGTTACCTTGTTACCGCTTCAAAATATTCTACGAGAATTAGCATTTAGAAAGCTGGTGTGTCACGGCCAGCAGGATAAGAATGTGAATTAATTTACTGAACTATTTGTATCCAATAGCTGATCCATAAGTGTGACGGAATCCCGTGGTTACTTGTTAGTAGCCTCGAGAAATTTTGAAGCGTGTTATTAATTTACTAAAATTTTGTTCTTTTCACGTTAATGAAGAACACGTTTTTTAAAACTCGAGTATGGTGTAGTTAAGATTTTTTGTCTGGAATAAATTTCATTTCTTGAGTGAACGGCAATCATTAATTCTGTAATTCTGCAGGTGATATTCTGTAAAAAGTGCAAGTGCTCGATCATAAGAGCGATCTTAAAATTTCATGCTCACCGTCGCGAGGCTGGAGAAGACGTGCAAATCATTCTAATGGGCAAACAAAATGCTGCTGCACGCTTGCTTTGTTTAGACTCCCGAATTATTATCAAAATTTAGGTTTGATTCTTGTTCACACTAGGATATTTTTTATCGGTTTGAAAGCGTTCAGGTAGAGATGTGGACGGCAAGAATGACCAATTGAAGCAAATAAAAGTCGCTAGCTTGTGGTACGTGTTGTGAATATTTGCACGCCTGCCACTGGCACGAAATGGACCTCATTGAAATTACACATCATTGAGCGCACCTGCCTTTCCCCACAGCTGCAAGACTTGCTACAATGCTAAATTGCAGACGCATTTAAATGGCCAGTGCTTTCAGAACCAATCGGTCATGGGAGTTTTATTGATTTACAGTACTTTCAATCACTGCTTATTTCACCATTTTTATCGCTCTACTGAAGCAATTATATACGATATCGGCAGATAGATTATGGAAGCGACCGACTTCTTCTGTTACAGGTCATGTATCCATCCATATTAGTTTCCTTTTGGAATGAGAAGCCTGCTGTATTCGGATGTTATATAGCGGCTCCTTTGCATCGTTTTTCACTATTGCAAGGTTGCCTTCGTCGCTAAGCCAGTTGGGGAGCAGGAAAACACCCTTCTAGGGGTCTCTAAGAGGTACATTGGCGTTTCGTTACTATAATTCCATTTTAAATCGGACTAATTTAATCTTGATTTGTTCCTTAACCCTACAGTTTACAAACTCGTCGATTTTTCTTGATTAAACGAAGTTGATTTGCTGACTCGAGTTAAAAGACACCTTATATCAGTCACGAATGTAGACCATGAAAACCTTTACTCGGAGTAAAGCTCATTCTGGTCAGTTCCTAAGGAAGAGATTTTTGTCTGAAACTTTTAGTTTTTGTAGATGTTCATTTTCGTCACGTCGCTCCCAAAGCCTCAACATTCTAATCTGTTGATGGCTGCCGTGGATTTACAATTCCTACACGAACAGCACACGCATACCTCCTTATCCGAATTACTCAGCACAGTGTTGTATACGTAAAGGATGTTGCGTTGGAAAAGTTTTCAAGTTCGCTCGAAAGCCACAGCCAAACAAAAAACTTTTTCCCTTTTCGAAACACGATGTTGGCTATGGTTTTTTAATTTTTATAGCTAAATGTTTGCGTTCGATTAGTTTTTTAGGAATGATTCCTGGGAATACATTTTATAGTTCAATAATTGAAAGTTCTCGTCACTTCTATAAGTTTTCAGAGCATTACGTCTGAGTGAAATTCTATCTCATTTCAAGAAGGCTGACCAGTCAAACCCTTGAGAAGACATGAAGTAATATGGAAATATCTATGTACAGTGCACTTAACATTACATGGAGAGCAATGAGTATTCTTCCTGATAAATTGTTCTAAATGATTTGGTGCGTTGGACGCAATCCTAACATCGCAAATTTGTTGATTTAAAAGTTGACTGTCGACGAAAACTGCTCAAATAGGTGTGTAATAGCTATACATATCATGTGGTGGGTGTGTACTTTTTTTATGAGTTTTGGGGTGAACTGAAGGAACTTTCTCGTGACGAGTTAAGGATATTTCAAAGGTATATTGAACACATCCCCACACATATATATAACGAGTACACATTAGCGTTTCCTTCTTCTTGCAAAACTGGGATTTTGTTTCACGATGAAATATTCAATATAGCATCTTGGAAAATTTTGAATGAATTATATTGAACAAATTACCGTACATCACTGCTACTGACAGTGCATTAGTGGCGGCTTCCTGCTAATTTCATATCAATCATGAGCAAATATTCTGCTCCTTAAGATAGGAAAATATCCAAATTAGCGTCTAAAGACACACTAGCCTCTTTACTCCCCTCGATGGGGCTGTTTAGTTCTAACTTATTGATAGATGCCGCACTTTCTACGATATTCCCGTAGGGTCGGAAGTAAAATTTTTTCAAGGATGTTTATTCTCTTGATTTTTTTCCGTGTTACGGGAACGGATGTAATGAAATTTTTCGTCCATTGTTAAACCTGACGATGAATTTATTACTCGTCGGCCGAAAATTTACTTCGATCTCATAACGTTTGGAATCCTAATTTCAGAACAGGGAGAGCAGGTCCGTAAATTTGAATTATCAGTGTCGAATGCCAAATTTTGAAGGGAAGCGTGAAGCCTAGAGAGACATGTGACTTCCAAGTACTGAGGTGCCAGAGGCTCCCCATCGCGTTATTGCACTATTTAAATAGCATCGTTGCAGGTTGGTTGTCCCTGATGATAATGGGTTCCCAAGTTAGTGATGTTCAGCCAGTACACAGTGCAAAATAACCTTTTGCATTCGGTTTGTGTGGGGAAACAATTGTTTTAATCTTTTCAATAAAATAATTGGAAACTCCATAAAGAGAAACATGCACGAGTATTTACGAGTTTGAAAATTTTTACCGCTCCCTTAAATTATACTTTTAGAAATGTAACATGTTCCCTATTTTTCTTCGGTGTATTTTGATTACTACAGAAGCCCCACCATGTAGATTTGACCGCTCCCACTCAGCTTTTTGCCGGAGCATCTGTAATTATCTATAATTTGAGCCGCCAAAGCTCGGATAGCGCGGCCAGATAGCTGATTATAATAATCAACTATCAATGAAAATAGTTAATTATAATAAATTATTTGGCTTCGAAGCGTGAAGTTTTTATCGCCGGTTCGATAAGTATTGAAGAAGTGACAAAAAACCTAGACTGGGTCTAGTCGCACGAGTTCGTCTTGAGGCCAATTAGATTTTTCAGAATTTGGTTAGAGATTAAAATTTCAACATACAAAACAAACATTTTCTGTATATTAAGTTTGAATTGACACTTGGCGCTTTCTGTGCTACGTTGAGGGCCAGTGCATCGGACGGCCATAGAAATGGTGTCTAAAATTCTCTTGCCATATCCATTGGCTTTTAGTGTCTCGCAAGCATCATTTCTATAATACCATTAAGAATAACGTAACATTATGGTGAAGAATTATTAGGTATTCCTTGCCGATGAATATGTTCTTTTAGAAAAATGTCAGGGATGATACAAGGTGCTGTTAAAGGAAGGGTTAACTGTCATTTTGTATGTCTTATTGAATCTGATATTGATCGCTAACCTATTTTTATGCGATTACGAACGAAATACTTTAATTCTGTGTTTAATTTTGAGTTCTCCAATTCATAGTCTAGAGTGGCTGCAGAAGAAAATATTTAATTTCATCTCAAGCAAACGATTTTATATAACTGTGCACCTCGATGCGTTATTCAACGCGATAGCAATATGCGGCAAGCTTCTTAGCTGCAGCCTTTAATTATTCGGAAAGTTATCTAAAAATTTATACAACCTCTGATTTACATCATTTCGCACATTCAACCGAAACCCCGTAAAATATGCGTCCTCTCCCTGCAAATTTGCAGCATACGGACACGACGGCAGCGTCCCTATAAAAAATTGCCTCGATGGCCACGTGCAGTTCGCAGCACCGCTGTAGTCTACGGAGCCCAGTCGTCACAGATCGTTGTCCGCTGGCTTTTGCCGCCGCGCCGCCCCGCTGTACCTCAACGCTGCCTATGCAGCGCTCGCCAACCCTTCACGCAACAGTCCAGCGTGGCTGAAAAATTACTCCACACCAGCGCCAATAGTAGAGTGTGTTTGTCGTCGTGTGAAGTTTTTATTCACGGATGCGTAGGGGTTTCGCTTTTTTTTGTGTGGGAAGTGTTGAGTACACAAATGTTGCGGGCAGGGGAGGCTTGTTACCTTTGAATGAAGGATGAGAATTTTATTGTTGAAGGTGCTTATAATTATAGCGACAAGTCTATTCGATAAATTGTGCAGAGGGGGGTAGGAATATTCCCTGATATTTCTCCTATAAAGCTGCTGCAGAGCTCATCAAAAGAAACGAACAAAGAAATGAACGGTTAAACTATAGGAACACATTTTTTTGCGATACCCTGTGTTTTCCTTGAGACCTCTGTAACATACGTTAGCTGACTACGTTATTTTGATGATTTTCTTAAAAGTTCACCATTTAGAGAACTTGAGCTGTTTCCTTCACTAATCACGTTCAGGAATTGAAGGGTGAGTATTAATCACTTAAGAAACAAGCCGCGTAGAAAACTTCCTGCTTCAATGTATAATTAATTTATGAGGTTTTCAGGAAGTACAAAACTAGTTAACACGTGAAAAAAGTCTTCCGCAATTGAATTTTATGTGGCATGTGTGTTTTTTTAAAAATGGCATAATGGTCAAGTTCATTCCAGAACTTTTCATTAATACATTCACAAAAAGTCATTTGTTAGGGAGAATTTTTGATATTGTTAGAGAGGAAAATTTAAACCCAAGAATTAGAACTGCGACACCATGATAACCTTCTACGGTGAGGCACGTCGTATAATGAAGGCTCACCACATGAGCCTGGATCTTTAATTTACGTAGAAGCATTTTATCGCTTGCAAGACTGCTAGCTGTACTCAACGAGTCACTTTCGACAGCTCGGAACATGTGTGAGCCAACACTAGTGTCGGAGGAGTCGTTGAGAATTGTTAATAATTTAAATGTGTGCCATTGGATCCCTATAAGAGTAGCGGTAGGTTTCCCATGGCGCTCTATACAACACTATGTATACAGCATTGGAGTCAGCAACTAGGTGGTGTAGCTGGCTAGGAGGGCCTCAAAGGTCACAGCATCATGACGCGAGATCAACAACTCGGAATCGGATTCAAGACTTGACATATTTGAACTTGCTGCCTGTAAGGTCGCATTGCCAGTTCGTGATTTGATAAATTACGGCTTCAACACAGGGTGACACAAAAATCGCTCGAAAGTTGGGGCAATTTTTGAGGTATCAATTTCGCGAGCTGTGAATAAATAGATTCAATTAGAAGTATGGGTTCCACAGATGCTTTATTTTTAATAAAATCTAAATCAGTTTCTTCATTTTTTGGCCCAGTCACAGGTGCGATCGATTTTACTGATGAAGTCCAATATTGGGACCACTTACTTAGTAAGAAACGAAGTACAGTGACACTGATGAATAGTTCGCGGCTTTAGCTATCACACCCTCGTTCTACGTACCGCTGATTTTTTATAAAGATTCAATATGAATATCTATCGCAAATAATTTCACTATTTTGCAAGGTTTTACGGTCATTCGAAATTCTTTATTTTCCTTTAAATTAATCCCTGTTAAATTTTCTTTTTTTCAGCTTGAAGAGCGGATGAAAATGAGTGAATGAAAATAGTATTCGGTACCAAACTACAGTACTGTATGCACAGTACGAGTACTTCAGGTTCCTTTCATTCTTTTCAAACACTGTTATACTAGCGACATACTGTATACGTAAAATATACGATATACATTGAAGAACCAAAAAATTATGGCATTTTCAGAGCGACACTGTTAGGTTACCTCAATTAAAGATAGGCTTTTGGGACTTCTATCATTCGTGCCTACTTCCTGTCTTTCAATTTTCACACCTTCATCTCTATCTTCTCTGTCTTTTCTTCTTCTTAGTTGTTTACGAGCTGTTTCTATGTGCAGGATATTTTGTGTGAGAACACACTTTGTGTATAGATTCTCCGTTCTCCATAATCTACACCGAATGGCCTCTTAGGTCGTAATGGTAGGTCGCAGTGCGCGTTGCGCCGTCACTGTAGGTCGCAGTGCCAGCGTTGCGCCGTCACTGTAGGTCGCAGTGCCAGCGTTGCTAGTGGTCAGTTTTCCCTGCGCCTCCTTGGCTCGGCGTGCAGGTGTCATACCCACTGCTGCCAACACCCGTACCTGTGCGTGCGTGTGCGTGTGTACGCGTCTGTACGTGCGGCTGTACCCCTGCAACTCACACAGCAGCCAGAATTATTGCAGTGTTAGGCATTCTTCAAGGTGAAGACTGGCGCAAGAAAAAATTTTCACCCCTTCGCCTGGGGCTTTTGGACGCGTGCTATTCAAACGCTTGTGGTTCTGTCTAGTTTAGTGCTTGAGATGTATTGATTTTAAGCGAAGGAGAATTGAAAGCGGTGAAGCACTGCAGTGCCATTGCAGCGTAGCAGCTCACAGAAAATATTCTTTGATCAGAAAGAAGTCGCCGGTCTGTTTGCTGAAGCGAGTGAGACATGTCTCACCACTGTGACGAACAGGACCTTCCGAGTGCGTCCGGGAGCTCTTAACCTTTCCGAGTTTGTCTCTAAAATATTACAAAATCCTCAAGTACAGTGAACGTTAGCTTCATAAATCTATGCAGAAGTTACCCAAAATTGTTCAATACGAACGGTTCCTGCTTCTTAGATCTTCATGATCGACTTCATAGGCTCTCTTCAGCCACATGCGTATCTTTCGTCGTAAAAGCTACTTATTTTGCGATGAGGGTGGAACGAGATTTCTTCTGCCTTCAGGCCATTTGGGTGATGCTCGATAGCAAGAATTCAGTTTTCCTGGTGCATTTGTCTGTTGATTTTAATTTCATTGCCCGCACAATTATCCACGCTCTTTGTATTCCAGGGCTGATCACGACGATCTTTCATTTTGAGCTATCAAATCATCACGGGGTAGGTCGTCAAAAGCTAGGTTTTAATTTGAATCCTTAATCAAGACATAACAATTGGCTGGCTATTAAATAATGCACAAATTCAATGCAATTTTCACTTAATTAGTGAGGATTGGTCCTGTGCCATTTAACTCGTGCATAACAAATGTTCATTATAGCATATAGGTTTTCAATCGTTGAGCAACACAGCCGTGAATTAATTGCAAAAGTTATACACTGGTTGTCTCATCATGGAATGATGATTAATGATTTCCTTTGATCGACCAATGACTGCGAATATCCATGATAACCTTTGTTAAATCGGACATTTTGCTATTTTTTTACGTCTCTGTGGTTACGGAGGACAATTGATTACGAGGGTGTGCAAGCCAGCGGACTGAAGGCGTATGCCATGTTATTGCCATGCGTTTCATTGGAATGGAAATTTTCGAGCTCTATGTTCAGCTATTACGTGGCAGACTTGTACCATTTGCTGAGGTAATAATCTCGGAAATTGTGTCAAACATTCGGACGGTTCTGACTAAACGCATTGAGCAGTTTTCGATCTGTGCTTCTCTACGTTGTTGATGTAAGGCTCTTCTTAGTCAATTATTTGCCAGGGTTCTTTGGTAAAATCACGACATTTTAACGATTTCAATTCCTGTCTCTCAAAGAAAACTCTGTTATAAACTTTTCCCATAACAAATTTCTTTATGTCAAACTCAGCACTTTGTCATAAATTTCGATACTTTCCGTTCATATTTCAAAGTTCGATGTTTTGCGTTGACCGTACTCATGACCACGTCTGCGAGAGGGTATCGCTTTTTGCGCAGGATTGCCGCGCGCTGCGGCAGGTCGTGATATTGCATTCCTGGCTTTTGTTCGTGGGAGCTGCCCTTGCTCAGATGTACTCTACAAAGAGCTCGTCTGTGCCGACGGCGCCGCCTGCAGTGGTGAGCGCAGGCTGCGATCCTGCGGTTGTTCAGGTGGTTGTGGTGTCGAGAGCGCCTACCTTGCACGCTTTTAACACTTCGCTACCTGGTATGACTCGCAAGTCTCGCTTTAGTTAAACTTTACGTTAGATTAACATCACCTTAACGGGCTTAAATTCACCTTTCCACATCAGGTAACGAATGCGATGCGTTTCCAGTTTACTCAGTCCTGTTTTGTTTTCATCCGAACATTGATTCGATCACGCATGATGGTAAACAATGAAAAATGTTAGTTTAATGAAAAAATAAGTTGAGGTCGTAAAGGGTTAACCAGTGAAGTATGCATCGTACGCTGGGTGTTGAAGTTGGCTCATCCAGAATTGAAGTTACCGTGCAGCCGTTCCGTAAATGCCTATCTACGACTGATGAACCTGTGTCACTGCTAAACGAGGTTTGAGCATTAGGTTTAGGGAAGGGATTAAAGTTTTGCTAAAATCTCGTTATCAGAGTTGTACCCGTGTTTGGAAAGCTGTCCAGCGTGTTCAGAGTGCGTCCAGGTTGGAACGAATGATTGATTTGACCGACAGAAGCGCTTTGTTGCCTAGTGATAGATCGTAGCTATTGCATCCTTCCGTAAACTTAGTGCGCTCATTGGTTTAGTTCTCGGTAGCCTCACTCTCAGTATGCAAAGAAGAGCCAACGAGATGATAAGCCTATTTAATTCAACGTTTCGGAATATTTGAATTCTGTCATCACCGCTGAAAAGATGGAAAGAAATAACGATACAAAATAGGGAAAAGAAAGACTACGAAGATACGAATCCATAAAAATAATCTAATCAAAGTATCAAATCTCACTACCATTAAACTCAAACTTTTTACAATGAGCATTCCACAAATCTAAGCCAAGTCTATGATGGAGTGTAAATATTTCAAAACGCTTGCAATTAAATGCTTACCATATTGTTGGGTCTTTTCTTCATGCTGTTCGTAAACTTGTTTAATATTTTCCATAGCTCTGATGTAAGAAAGCATCCAGGAGTAAGAATATGAGTCTCTCTACATTCTAACCGCACATATATGCTTACTGCTACAAAAGAGGGAATAGCGGGGTGTACGATCTAAAAGGGATTTTCCTTTGTCTTTCAGCTAACCTCTTGTGGAATAATTTGATCTTAAGCCTGTATACGAGTCCTTGTGTTTTATTTTCGAATGAAATGAAAACAAGGTTGGAGATATATTTACCGATTCTCTTATAATTTTCACATTTAATGTTGGAATCGATGGAATGTGTAGTCATACGAGAATGAAAATCGTGTGTTGAACTATGACCTTAATGCGAAGATATGATTTGTATTCTTCAAAACCTCTACCAAGAATCTGCAATCCCAATGATACCTTAATTTTGAAATATTTTGCAGGCTTCAGAGTACGCGTTCCCGAACGTACAACTTGTTGAAAAGTAAAGTGTCTGCTGCCTCAAAAGGTTTCTAATGTTGTAAATTACATTTGCGGCGGAGTACATTCCGAATGTTTTCAAGTCTTCGTGATCTATTTTCGTAATTAATACATCTACATTGATATTTTTAGTGTATGGAAGACCATTGAAACATCTGTTTCTCTACTATCGGAAAAAAAGAATTAAGTTATAATGACTGAAGACCTTCAATTCAGTCCATTTATGTAAAAGCTGAACCGTACGTGAATTTTCCAGCGAAAGCTGGGCCAACTTTTTATGCTAATGGTTTCTACAACTTGGTTTGGGCTGGGACTGATGTTCTTGCGAGGCCTTGGGAAGAGCTACGCAATTTTACATTGGGCCACTACGTGTACCGCGGCGCGCTTGAGATGTCCTAACTGCGCTCTAGAAGTTCCTTCCTATAGTCCGTATTAGAAAACTTTTCGAATCAGTGTTATGGCGTGGATGTTGTGACTGCGATCCTCTAAGAGTAGTGCTTCACGTGGGATGAAGTTGACCTGGGTTAGAACTATTTGCATGGGGATAAATTCCCAGGGATTGACCCAGCATAAATTGCCCGTCTGATAGAAACGTTCGATTGAGTCAGCATCGTGTGATTTAGGAGCTTTTTCCAAAATGAATCCAATTGAGTGGGATAAAAAAACCGACGCTCTAAGTTACAAAACGAGATGCATTCGAGTAACGTGTCTCGGCAATTGAGCCTGAAGTCACCCGTAAGATGCGCAGTACTGTGGGCTCAAATAGTCGATCGTTATTTCGCGCGTGTCTGTCATGTCTAGCGAATGTGCTCTGTCATTCAAAAGTCATTTTCTCAACTTTAACCTCAGCTCAAATTTCCGTCAATCACAGGGATCATCTTTAAAAGTTGATTATTTTTTCTCCATTAGCAGTACTGCTCAGAAGTTTTGAGCTTTCTCAGTAGGCGGTATTTTGTTCATGAGATACAGTGATTCGTTGCGAAGTTTCCTGATTGTGCATTGACTTGCATGCATTTCCATAGAAACTGCGTAAGTTGATACATCGGTAGCATAAAAGAGTCAAGCAATTGCTTTCTAGGTTTTGCAGCTACATTGTATAACTTTTCCATGTTGTTTACAAACTAATCCAAAAGTCTGACAAATCAAATGATTCACGAAGTGTATGACTTTGATGAACTGAAAATCTTTTTCGAGGACGTTTTCACGTGTCCTTTTTTTGACGAAGTCGTCAGATTTTTCTTCTTTGTGAATAATGTATTTCCACTGACACGTATATGCTCTGCTTTCAGCAGGTATACTTGACTCGCTTTTGATAGTAACTTGGATTTTATATTTATCCTCAAAGAAGGAATTTGTCGGGAGGAATATGCGGTTTATCCTTCCTGAGGGACGTGGGGAATTATTGAGCTTGACTCAGGACTCAGGTTGGTGGTGGTGGCTGTCCTCGTCAGTATGCACTACGGAAGATGAGCCCTTCCTTGTTTAACTTTCATTACTGATCGCCGCAGGATCAGCAACAAGACTTACAGGAAGTTGGTGTGGATTTTGTTTACATTGAGGGAGGCGGTATGACTAATTTTTATTTTTTCTCCAAAGCATGTGAAGCAAGCGTGCCTTGCAACACGGTTTTTATGAGTGATCTGTCAACTCCATTTCTATTTTTCGTGTCTTTGAGAAATTCTCTGTATCGATTACCTATATCCTCGTGGTAATATGAAACTTTTATTCACTCGTTCTATATTTATAAATTTCACCGAATAATCTAATTTGGTTTCGAAATAATTTGCGACGCTTTGATGATTTAACATCACGTTTGCTCGAGAGTTAATGTTGCGCTCTCATTATTGAAAGAGGCCGTAAAAATCCTTGTAATTAGTAGAGACGTGCCGCCCCGCTCTTCCTCAGGATCTAACCTGCCCCTGCTTCATAAATATTATTATTGACTCTGTGACCCAGACGCCGCTTTCTTCCAGTTCCCGACGTTCGCCATGCTACTGGTACGTAACAGTATTTACATGCGTCTTAGAATGACGAATTTTTCGATTTGGAACGACCCGTCCAACTCGTCAACGATATAGTTAGGACTCGGAATGAACGGTCGAGAGAACTTCATTGGAGCAATTGCATGGCCAAAATGTGCTACCGGTGAAGGAAAAATATTACCTAAAACTGTTCTTTAGATTCATGTGGAAATTTTCACTGCATTTCTAGCACCATCTTTAGGAATTTGACATCGCCCGTAAATATGAATTTAGTAAGGATACATAAGCTAAGTTTCTGTATAACTTGGTGAAAATATTAATTCCCATTTGTACGCCCAGTCCTCTGAATTCTTAAGAACCATTGAAACTTGACAATTTAGGTAGTCATGTTCACACGAAGTTTGGCTTTGATGAATTAGAAATACTTTCCGTGGCGCTTTCATGCGGTCTTTTTCTGACACACTTGTTGAAAATTCCTTGTTTATCGATAGCGTGTTTCCACTAAGGCGTGTGCGTTCTCTCTGGCCACATATATCTTATTTAACTCTTTGAGTAATCAAGGTCAGTCTGGCGCCTGAAAGCACAACTGAAAGAAATTACATCTCGTGCCTCGCTAGCTGCAGCTGGCACGAGCTCGCAACCCAGGGGAAAGACACGTTACGGCTGACGTGGTTCAATAGGTGGGGAAACTGCTAGATTTTTTCATTGCGACATCGAAGTTCCGGAAGCATCGCCCTGAAACATGAGAAATTTCTTGACCTTTCATTAAGAAACGTTTCAAATTTTCACGATTTCTGAGCTTTAGGAATCACGGGTTTCCATATGTTTTTTTTTCAGGATCATTGTTATCCGTGGGGAAGCTTATTTGTTTTTGTTTGTAACAAGTTTCACACATTGAAAAAATCTGCCAGCTGGAACTTAAATCGTATTAATCTTTTTTAAACTGAGCAGTCAAAGTTACATCTAGAGAGACATAGCACTTGTGACTTCTATGGTACTGTTACAGTACTCCATTCGATGGTACTCTGTTACAGTACTGTCACCGTATTAATGTAACACGACACGGTGGAAAGCGTGTAAACGTCTGCAGAGCAGTCTTCTTTTCCAGATCACATGTTATTTACACTACGTCAGTTACATTACAATGGCGTATAAGCCGTTACAAGTCCTACAGACGTGAAGCGTGCTTTAGAAAAAATGCTCTAGTACATTATTGCGCAGGCATAAGGCTGTAGAAACCCGAAAACTGTATTTTAGTAGCACTCCTCGAAAATGATCATGTATCATTATTTTTAAATTAGTTCCAAATGTGCGTTCGACTTTGCCTCTTTAGGAACGAATTCCAACCGCTTGCGTGGGCTTAAAAAGGGTTGAGAGATGTGAAGTTATTTTTCCTGATCAGTTTATAGGTCGCCAGTCGCTGTCCAGACTGCGGCAGACATTCGTGCACTGCACGTGGGCCTGGGAACGTGACGCGGAGAATGCAGGTAGAGCAACGGGGGCAACAAGGCTATACTTGCGTCCTGAAATCTATCACATTTTGATAAGATAAAAGCTCACTGGCTCTTTTTCCGAGCTTCTCTCGAGGGCACCGCGTGTGCTCGTGGTCTCAGCTTTATTTCATTTCATCCATCGAGTTTATCTTGAAGCGAATTGCGTAATAACGCACTTTACAATCCATTTGCAAGTGCGTCTTCAGTTTAGCGTTTCTGGTTCTTCGGACGTGCATTGTGTGAGCAGAACTGAGGTGGAGGTCATCGCAAGCTGAGATTTATGAAACTCCGAGGCACATCGTCTTTTTGAACCCGAGCAACCCTCAGAATACGTGATCGTGTGGACAGTCTTTTGCACCGGTTATCGTAACTAGGCAGTTTTTAATTCCTGGAAAATAAATGTGAACTTAGTAAAGATTCATGGAAGCCTTAGCTTCCATGAATTTGGTGCATATACTATTTCCGCATTCATTCAGTCAAAAACAGGTTGTTGGGTCGCGTCTGTTCATGCCAATAGAATTAAAGAACCTCGCAAAAAAAGAGATTAGCTTTTAACGATCGGATCACCGTGACTTTAAGCTCTTTTTCCACTCGTATTCACGAGCTGCTATGATTGGAGCTGCAGCAATGCCACAAACCTCTGCCATCAAACCGCAGCATGGCTATATCTCGACCGAGGCCATCCGTCTTCCATTAAAGAGGCGCGGCGAAGTCTGGTGATGTTCTGTGGCGACACCTCAGCCTGGCTAAATCACCTCGATGAGCACCGAGATCTCCAAATATCTCCTAAATCCGCATTCTCGCTGCACTCGATGTGTAGCACCGAACGTGCCGTGCCGAGTTTTAGCACGGGTGTTAACGGCAAAACGTGTTTCTGATCGAGTTCATTTAGATGAGCTGCAATCAGTACCGCAATGGGTACCTCAAGGGTAATCCAGGGAAATATTTACTTTATTAGTCTTATTTCTTGAAATGTTGAATGAACTTTTGTGATGAGAAGCTGAATAGCTCGTAGTGAGTGTCCTTGTATTTTCAGTGTCTTTTTACCAAGAAATTTATCTAGCCTGTGTTTTTTAGTTTGTGTTAGTGTTCATTTCTACGTGGTACTGTGCTCTATCGGAAATTAAAAAACCGCTAAATGAATGCTAAATTTATCATTTCAGAATTTTTTTTCGATTTTGGTCCCTAAGCTCGTCAAATAACAGTGGAAAAACTTTGGAAAGAGTAGCGAGCAGTCTTATCAAAACCAGAATTTATCTGTTAGTCAATTTGTCTTATCGAAACAGAATGATTCGAATAATTGTGAAGAAACAGAATAATTACACACCCTTGACAAAGAACTAGGAATGACTAAAATTTAGTATTTGTTGCAAGAGCGAGTGTATTTTAGTATAATACTGTGTACATGCGACTTGTTAAGGGAGTGGATGCTTTGCAGTCTATTAGAGATTCAGAAAAAAAACGAGAAGCGGTCAAAGCAAGATCGAGTTAAAAAAGAAGGAAGTTACGAGTTAGAAAATATTCGATAATATTTAACAAACCGTAATGAACTCGGACTAGGAAATGATGCCACTAATTACTCGAGCACAAGCTACCTCTAATTGATTAAACATGTAACGAAATTGAAACGACACGGCATCTCAAACTTCAGAAACAATTTTCAAGTCGATTGGACCATCCGTCCGTGTAGAAACAGTGCGAGGCAGAAGCCCTGGAAAGACGTGGTGCTTGTCCCGATCCACCCACCTGTATCCTGGATGCCTTCGCATTCCCGCGCCTCCACCGCCCCCGAGTGCCACAAATCTAAGCCAATCCCTCTCTAATGGGAACTCTGCCTTTTTTGTGAGAAGTCGCTTCTTTCGATGTCGAGGCGAGCTTGGGCTCAACCTCAACAGTGTGTGCTTCACAGCCACGCTCATACAGTATTAATGCTAAGACCATAACGGTTTCCAAGACGATGCGTTGCTGTTCTACGTCCCACATGGCGGGTTCGACGTTGTCAAGTGTGACATTAGGACCTTTCGAAGTATGGATTACGGGATTTGCTCGTGATATGTTCTCATCGGCGTTTGTTTTAGGCTGTCTTTGTAACATCGTGGTGCATATTATCTGCACAACGCTGTGCTGCATTTGTTTAGTAGCATGCTGACAGTTTTTGTTCCTTGTTCTTAAGATCCGGGGGGTGTCACCGACTTGGTCAGGAGGTTTTTTCAGTATGTGAAGAACAATGACCTGATGTCAGGAGATATACCTGTACGTAGATGTCGTAGACTGCGCCGTACTTGAACCTCGAAATTCTTTTGATCTTGAGCTACTCAAGAATCTGTTCTATGCTTCGTTTCACTGCTAGATAGGCTTGATATTTTATTAATTTCGTAAGGTGTTGGACTTGTGGAAACGATTAGTTCTAGTTCAATGAATTGAATTCCTGATTCAGTACAACTCATATTTTGAAGAGAAGTGTTCTGTCTGGGTTTGAGGTGCTGTGCGAGCTCGCCTAGAGGACCTCACACTTCTCGGTAAGTTGGAATCCTGATTTCCATCAACGGATTTTTTTTCAATCTTCATCAGTGTGTCGTAGAGTTTGCGCAGTTGTCAGGGTAAACTATACATAGTTTTTATGAATAGCGACTAGGAGTAGAGAACGACTATTTCTGTGTACTTGCTGCTATCATCAGTCGATCAAAGTTTAATTGGTAATTAGGCTAGCAATTAGCGCTTTGTAGCTTATTTGAGTTATTATGTTACGAAATATCGACGTGTTAATTTTTCCAAACTTCGTTACCTGATAACAATTTTAAGCATGTTGCTGGGAGTACAGTACTAATTGAATTAAGACATGAACTACACTTCTGTATTTGCTGATAAGAGCGCTCTTTGATGATAAATAAATCAAAATTTGTCTTTTCCCCAGGTGTATTTGTTTTTTCTTACGTATACTGTTTTCTACTGCGTGTCTGTGTTGTATTGGGTTGGTGTTGAAATCAATTAGGTCTTTGATAGTAATAGTGCTATTCGGAGTTTCTAATGTAGAATAAATAGGCGGGAGATTTTTTTGGATGGAGTAATTTCAGTACCCAAAACCGTGACATTCGTCAATGTTTTCTGAATTCGAAGGTTGACTTTCATCAGCTGATCTACGAAAAAGTTTAAATGCAGTTGGGTCTAATTGTTCATTAACTTTCAGCTCCCAAAGGGAAAAAAATGATTAACATTAGGACTGAAAAACTCTCCGTCCAAAAAACGGAACCTTGTAATGCGTCGTAGCATGACTGATTAAACTTCGGTTTAAGGGAACAGAAGAGGACTTTTTTTTAATGCGGAACCCGCGAAGAACTTCATGAATGGTGAAGATGACCTCGCAAAATGATATAACTGAGCGAGAAGTCGGTGCAAAAGAGGTGTATCAATAGCAGGGGCTGCCACTTGAACATTACAATAGCGATAAGAGGTAGCGGCGCAGAGATGAGTGACAATGGAGAGTGGTTGTGGCAGGTCGCGGTGTTTACACTGAAGCTTAGCCCCCTGACAGCCGCGGTCAATGGCGGCCTCGATAAAGAGCCCCCATCCAAAAGTTCAGCGTTGCAAGAAAGGCTGCAATTTTTACGCTGGTGCTCCCGAGTATGGCTGGCCTGTGCTTTGAGCTCCGAGGATCGTAATCTAACCTGAATGGAATCTAATGAACTTCACTGGATTTTCGGATGATATAAGTGATCGTATGAATTCCATGCGGTGCTCACAATCTCGCCTTGATGTCATGCTAATCTTGTCTTGTATATGCTGATCATTCGCTGAACTTAGTGTAGTTTCTCTTGTAGGTGTAGTATAATCGTTCCTTCATGAGTGTAAACATCATCTCAAGTTGAACATTAAACGCCAATTTCTTGAGATGATCACTCATTACCGACTTAAGTTTGCAGTTGCCGATAGCTTACGGTATCCCAAGAAAGTTAATGGATCCCAGTCGATCGTAAACTCTGTCAGATAATTGTACAATGAGATGAGGTGCCGGTCTCGTAGACACCCCATATGCTCCCAGGAGACAGTCTTTTCAGGTGCTGCTTTTGTGTGCGTTTCAATAGCGTTGGACATGAAGTGATATCTGTCAGAGACGGCCTTTGATGTTGAGTGCGCTTCCGACCTGCCATTTGACGCGTCATTGCCGAGGCCTCCAGCTCTGTCCCGTGCCTATCGCCACCCCACTAGTGAATTTCACGTCCACTGCCCGCCCGTGGCATGCCAAGTTCTCTGCACTCATCAAAAATCTGGCAAAAGAAAATTGCAGTAAACTTTCTGTAGTGAAGATCTAAACATCCCTGCAGTCATTTGCTTTTTTAAGTCTTACTTACTGAAGGTGGCACGTTTCTCGCTGTAGAACTCGTGTGCAACGAAGTTTGGCGAGACTCAGTTCTTGGTGCAGTGGTTCTGGTGAGGTGCAGGGACCACAAAGGCGGTAATGAGACCTCTCCGCTAGGCACTAACAAGATGCAAGAGAAAGAGGGCTTGCCCCATTATTTTCCATGCTTTTCTCATGATAACGACGAGTGTCGCCTTGGCTAGGAGAATCAACTGTGCATACAATTTTTAAAGATCGAATGCACAAAGCTCTCTTGATGGCGCCAAGGAGGCACCACATAGGTTATTGTGTTATTGTCGATCTTGAGCGAGGACTGAGAGAGCTCTCTGAAAATGCTTTCTATCTTCTCAGTTCAAAGATGTTTTTGGAAGGCAAGTTTCGACCCAGCTTGTGCCAGGAAGAACCATAATCTATAGAAGTTGCTTTGATCAATGCCGTAAATTTTAGAGGGAAGACTATAAGACAATGGATATCAGAACCAAAATTAAGCATGCACAAGAAAAGAGAGCCTTAAAAGATTAAATTCAAACGACCACGGAGCCAAAAGTGGTATGAAAAAAAATTCTATTTGGCTGATGCGATGAATAATATGTTAGTTGCAAAAGAGAAAATTAATGATTCTTCTGCGAGTGGCACTCGGTGCAAGATGTTGCATGTCATAGTAGCCGTCATTCTTCATTACAAAGACTTGTTGCTACTTCTTTACCTTGAGTGGCACATGCAAAAATGCAGCAATTGATGACCGACTCCGATCTCGAAGTCTTCATTTACGAGGTCGCCGCGCATTTCATCCTGACTTTTTTCCAGCGGTGCAGCTTTCCTTGGCGACTGGAAAAGGACGTTTCATCTCGAAACAAGGATTTCATAGTTTGATGATATTCTGCAAAAAATTTTCTATTTACCTTCCTCGTTTAAAATTATCCATGGTAATGAGGGTTCCACCTAAAAATGATCGTAAGATTATTATTCTTGCATTCGACACGTTACTGTAACGTCTTAAAATATAACGTTCTTATAATGATTCACGCAGCGATTAATATGTTACAAACCGTTTATGAATGAGTTAGCGCGAACAAACAAGCATTACTGTAGTTCTATGATCTCGATGCCCGGCGTGGTTTCCATTAGACTGGGTGCGAAGATGAGCTACTTTGGGTGCAGGACAAACAGCCAGGTGAGGCAGTTTGGAAATGTATTATGAGCTGCTGCAGTAGTCGGATCTCTCCATTAGCTCGTATTGACATGATCGTCTGCAGGGGATCTAGGGACCCTTCTTCAAGACGCCCCGCTTTATCGTCTCAGGCGACGCCCATGCGTCTCGTCAAATTCCTGGGAAGGAACTTCAGTGGTGATAGTGTAGTGTAGTCTCAAGCTCACATCAATGCAATTAAGGTCCTAGGTGTTCAAGTGGTCGTGCCTGCAAATGATACATGGCATGGTCTTCTAACTGAAATGAGATAACTTACTGAGGGCTTAGAATTCGTCAGTTGTTAGAATTTTATTTATATCTTCCAGAAGTGTTTCAAGGAACTTCGCCTGCCATGTGCTGCTTTCAGAGGACTTCTTTTTTCATTTCGTGGTCTTATGTCAGTGGAGCTGTTATTTTCGCTTAGTTTTAATAAAATTTGAGATAAAGTTGTCTCTCATAAAACTGAGATTTTTTATACGTGAATTACGCACACGGAGTTATTATGCAACGCTATCATCATTGCACTACGATATGTAATTGCATAATTTTGTTGACATCTGTTCACTTCATATAGTCTTTGTATGCTCTGAATAGCCCTCGAGAACAATTTACAGTAACGCCAAAAATTCTGCAGTATTTCATTATGTCACGAAATTACATCTGAATCATCATTTGAATGGCACACCGGGACAAAGCCATTTCATTGTTCACCACACATTAAAAAGAGAAAATTCACCCTGTGAGGGTGCATCGCTACGGAGAGCAGTTGTCATGGCGACGCCGCACTTCTCCAGGCCTGCCACGGCTCCCAGTGCTTGCTTATTGGCACTTCCATGGCATTCCCCTACTCGCGTCTGAGGGGCCTTTTTGCTTGTATTTACCTCAATATTTATCGAGAGCTCTGCCGTGTTTACCCTTGCATATCGAGACAGCCTTGTTCTCAAAGATGAAAGTCTCTTTCTCGAGCGCGTAATGCGAAATTTCTAGGAACCCCTTTGTTTGTTGATCTGCGGCGCAGATGGTCAAGTTTTCTCGAGTCAAAAGACCTTTAAGAAAGTAGCAGTTGCGGATGATCTATTGATTGCAACGATTGCTGGTTGCACACTTTGGTTGACACGCTGAGAGTAAACTTTTATTGAGCGCTCCTGTCCAGCACACATCACTATCATGCACGAAACCAGCCGTAACTGAGGCAGAGGTAGAATCTTGTTTTGCTAAAATTTCACCTTCTTCACATTAAACACTTTCTTTATTGGCGAACTGCAAAATTATCATTCAAAATGCATAGTTTTGAAATGTTCGGTAACCCACCTCGACATTTTATTGCCCAAATCAATTTCATGTTTCATTACTCGTCTTTAATATGTCTTCTTATGGTACATTGATAAAACTTGGGCGTATTGTAAACTCAGAGCTGGATAGCACTCCCTGTTGATAGGCTGCTTGTCTGTTTGGACAAACTCATAGCATGTGTAAAAATTATAATCCTACTGAGGGTGTGCAGCACATCGGTGCGTGAGGCATTCAAGGATTACATTGATTTTTTCCTCATGTGAGTTCCAGAAATATCTTAATCACTTTCACTTTTATTGAAGTAAAATATTTGCATTCGTTCTCGATTAGTAGAACATTGCATTTCTACGTCAATTGAATTGTTTCATATCTTCTGTCTCCTCCGCAGCCCTGGTAAAAGTATGCATGTACTGTGTGCGCATATACGACAAAAATTTCCGCGTGTGTTGGTATGTTTTCTTTATGACACCACGCGCACAACCCACAGTGATGGTGCAAGTCTCCCAGTTTGTGTTACATGTTGTGATTGCCACCAGAGCGCTCGTGATGGGACCTCTTTAGAGCTCGCTTGCGCTCTTCACGACCTCTGACACACATTTCTCCTTTCAAATGATTACGAAATTACTTGCATACGGGCGCTCATCTCGTATTCACCTTGTATTTTTAATAATTCCCGTCAAAAATCAATGCCTCAATTGTCGAATTTCTTCCGTACTTGACGAGTGTCTGAATCCCACCTTGCTCTGGCATTAAGTATAATCATTGCTTTTGTCCTGTAGCGTGTATTGAGAACTTGGACTCGCCGGACGATGCCTAGGATCTGCAAGCGCATCTCACAGTGGGCTGATGAATATTTGGGCATTCAAATTCAGAGCTTTCTTGAGTAACTTTTTGCTGATTTGAAAACAAAGGCTGTGAGATTGTTGTGGGCTTATTGTGTCCTGTTAATGGGCCCTGTTTTTTCGTGTACGTTTTACCTTGTCTGGAAGGGGACTGGTGAGTCCTTCAGGCAAGCGAGTATGATCTTCCTCCGCCTTGTGTCCCGGTGAGATGATCTTGACCGACCGAAGCGCCTTATTTTAACGGTCGTGCTCCTGCTTCTTGAACTAAGAAAACTAACAATGCATCAACAATGGGTTAATGAATTGTAAAATTTCCGACTCCTGGTTTTGCAGTGTAATACTTCACATTAGATAAATTTTATGATGGCGTAGAGCAGTGGATACCTGAATGCTAGCGATGCTTGACGCACTGAGAATGATTAAGCGCAATGCACAATGCTTTCTTGTATTTGATTTATGTTTTTTTAAATATCTGGTATATGGATTGCGTGTTTCCCTTTGCACTGATAGTGTTCCTGTGGTACCATGATGCTGTTAACCATCGACTGTCTCCCTCGCTGATCAGCGGTGATTATGTGGAATGAAATGCGGTTGGACTTCTAATCTAAGGATGCCGCATTTTACAGATATCAGATACGACGGACAAAATCAACTAGTCGGAAAACATATTCCACTGACCCGAATGTCCGGTTCGAGAATGTCATATAGTCACATGCGAAGTATTTTCAAAAGATTATCTCGCCTCCAATTAATTCGTTACGAGAGGTTCAACTTTGCGTTGAGGTGTTCCTTAAAAACGCTATTCAATCTTTTTTTTTTGCGAACTTACTCCAGTAATTTAAAGTTGTAGTGTACGAATTAGTAATGCTTCTTAGATCAAGATACTTCTTCACGAATTGTAGGTGCGAAATTTTCTTTTAATGGCTAGCTAACTTATCAGGCCCGACGCTTGTTTCCTCTTGTCATATGTTCCAAGGGAGCGCTGATCGTAAGTTCAAAATCCTGGGCTCGTAAATTGAAGGGGTCAAGAGAAAATAACTCGAAAGCTCCTTGAAGTGGGGAAGGTAGTTTAATGATAGCGTCTGCCCTTGTCTGCGTATTACGGAAATAACGTACCTAAGAAATACACCTAAGCTACCTTCAACTGAAATGGCAAAGTTCCTTTTAGGAGGGTTGACTGTCGTTAAATTTAGTAGTTTCGAACTTTCTCTCGCTGGCATGTTCCAAATTCAGATGGATCATGGCATACTTGATTGTTTTTGCCGTGGCGTTTGAGATGGAGGTCATCCAAATCGCACCCTGTGGTAACGCACAATCTTCGATTGCCACACGGGCGGCGATAAGATGGAGAAATGAGCTTCTGATAAGATGCGTTGGCGCGCCGTACAGTGCCTGCATTGCAGTCTTTACACTTCAATATTACGTGAATTAATTCGTTGTACGGTGCGGGGGAGTCGGTAGGAACAAATTTTGTGGTGGTTATCATTTGAGTTAATTTGTCACGGATTGCTGGTGTAAGTTGTCCTAACCTATGCTTTTTTAGATTTGAAAATTTAAGCTTCGATGACCTTGCTCGACTTCTGGGCGGAAAAGCCGTGGTGATTTTTTAGTTCTCTGAGAATTTTTATAGCGCCTCTTTGAATTAGTTCAAAACTGAAATAGCTCATGCTTATTTTTACATCATTTATCAACAAATCAGAAATTTTAGAAATGGCTTTCTTAGTGATAAATTGACCATTCACCAATCTGCTGATGTTTTATACGCCTAAAAAATTATGTATTTTCACACCAGCACGTATGAAATGTTTTCGCATGTACTCCGTACCCGGTGACCTGGGATCACGCCTCGTTTGTAATCTTATTAATCTCAGCACAGTTACTGTGTGGGTTACCCTCATTTGTCATGTTGGCTTGGGCATTACAACGGAGTCAGCAAATACTCCATCGAGTTTGAAGTGTGACATGAACTTGAGTTTGGAGAGCACGAGGTTTGCAGGCGAGGTCGACGAAGTTTTGTAATGTGAAGCGGCCGCGGTGTGGATGGGAAGAACCGCCGGGTGTTCGAGCTAATTAGCAGGCAGGAGTTTCGGTAAGGGTGAGTGCTTAATGCTAGAGCGAGTGCTACCTCAGTACTCTTGTAATGACTCTAATGACAAGGAGTGCAGGATGGCAATCATCTTCGGGGAGGTTTGGTTAAGCGTCGGAAGTTCCTGGTGCAGTTCGAAAAGTACTGCTTCGCGTCCCATTGACAACGACCAGTGTGTTTTTACTCGTTCGGTGCCTGTAAACTCTGTGTGATGCAATCGTTTCATTCCTTTCATTCGGTCTGAGATACATGGGAAATTTTTACGGAAACAATAGCTGCTGCGAGACGTAAAAGTTTACCTGGAATGACTCATTGCGTAGGCATATTGGAGAAATGAAGGACGAATTTTTCGGGTAAACTCGCATGAGATTTCAAAGAGAATGTTCTCTGAGTCGACCGTAAGATCGTGGTGATAAAGTAGGGTTTCATGATAATGCATTCAGTGGGAACAAGCGACGGGTGTCCTCTTTCTTAGCCAATGCTGTGTGATTTGTCTCGGCCGCCGTCCACTGCTTGGTAAGAGCTTAATTTTTCGTTCATGTTGCTTCTGGCCTGTGCCGGAGAGATTTATTTCCATTCATATTCGTATTCTTTCCTACGAATATGAGTACAAAAAACTCAAGTATAAAGTGATCACGTGCAAGAATTCAATTTTGTATTTCATGACGAGGTTTGTTATCAGTGGTTTGTTGTATTTGGGGCTATCGTCCTGTTGCACTGCTTATCACTAGGTTATCAGCTACCGCGTGATGCTTTACTTCTATGAAGGTCAGCTCCCTAGAAAGGTTCAGGAACTTCCCAGCTCCCTTCACCATCGACTCAATGCAACTACAGAATTTTTCTATCGCTTTATTGCTTTGCTTTACCTTCAATTTCATGTTCGAAAATTATCTGAACGGAATTTTTTACGTCAATTTGAGTGTTATATTTGCCAACATGTGCAGAGAGCGCTTACGCCGAAATGATTAAATTCTTTAATTTAATTTACTCTTTAGCTGATTAAATTAGATTAGAGAGAGAGAGTACTTTCTTGGATGATTCTTCTCAAGGATCTTCTCTGAACGCGTGTGTGCGACATTTCTGTCACAAATGCACTTCGAGGAAGCTAGACACAATTCAATAACTTGGTCTTGGAAACGAAATGGTGTGGAAATACCTCGATATTTTCCAGCACTTTTTGGAGATTAATCATGTCAACCTGAACGCAAATGCTACATAAAATTTACTATTATATTTCGATCCGAGGTCTAGTAAAACTGTTCATAGAAGGATGATTCTCAATATGTCAGATGTGGTGCAGCGTGCAGGTTTGTACAGCGTGCATGTTTGCAGCGTGCAGGTATGTGCAGCGTGCATGTTTGCATACCTTGCAACTAGGGTAGTAAGGGGACACTCGGAACTTGCTGTGGCTCCCTGATGTTGTGCCTCACCCAACTCGTGTCGGGTGTGAGGAGCGAGACGCATTTTTTGCCAAGACAAAGTGTTGAAGGAAACCGAGGTTGCAGATGCGATGGGTTTAACTTTTTCGTTGTTATACTGTGCACTGGGAGGTTCGATTTTTATCTCCTCCTCAAGGTTACCTTGGGCTATTCGTATCCATTTGTAGGAAAACTTCAGCTCAAATCAACGATTTTCTAAATACTCAAGGCCAATAGGTATACGGTGCTAGGAAAACGTCGTTATTAAAGAACAGGTTGAATATTAGGCTTTCTTTCCCAGTCTAGTATAAGGCAACATTGCAATACTTCCTGTAATCTAATTATTGATTGTAGTCGATTTAAAATATTTGATTCTTGCTCAGTTAATTTTGGTTTGCGTATATTAAAATCATTGCACATTCATAAGTTGAAACTTTTATTAACACGTTGACTCCGAAGTGGGTCATATATGGTACACGCGATCATCTAACCTAACTTAATGTAACCAAAGTACTATCATGTTTAAATACAAATTTTCGAGCATTCGACAAATTTGTGTTCATCAATCGAATAAGCTAGTTCTGATTAGAAAGAAAATCAATAGAGTAACCAAATTTAAGAAACCAAAATCCTTCATTTTTAAATTCACAGTAGAGATATTTGTCGGCATGTAATTTTACCTGTGTGGAGAATCGGAGTCAACGTGTTAAATGACATGTAGAGTGCATATCCATTAAAGATCGTCAACCGTTAGCCTTCCTTTTCTGGATCATCCTGATATTTTTTCGATGGTAGTTTCTACCCTTACTTGCATTTTATTGTTAAAAGTTTTAAATCCATGTGTAACGTTCTGTTACTTGAAAGTGCTGTGCAAATGCGTAAAACATGTTTCTCAAAAACGTCATGTATTAAATTGAAGGCAGAACTAAACGATGTTGCATTTAAAGTACGTAAACGGTAAAACACGAGTACTTCAAATGCAGCAAATTGCTACAGAAGTGCAACAGATAATCACGAAAACAACGAGAAAGTTTTTGAATCAAGGCTTACTTATTTCAAAATGCAGGGCGAGGCGAGCATCGGGTACATGTATAGCGGCAGGTCGTGAGTTAAGAGCCTGGCCCAGGTGATGCCGAGCCTAGGTATCCTGCGAGAGATAGCCTGTCCCGAGGTCTGAGATAACTCCGCCATCGGAAGGATGCTTCCATCGCAGTCTCGGCGCTCGCTTCTCTCTCCTTTTAAATGAATGCAGTGCGTTTAGCTTTCATCAGCTGTGCTCTTGATTTAGGTTCAAATAGGGGGTGCTTGAAGTAGAGTCAGAGCTGTGAGGGGGAATTGTTGCCGTGCTCTTTTCTCGTGTCACTTGACACAGAGCCGCCAGTTAATTCATTTTAACATCTTAACATGATTTTCAAAACTGCATTCGGTATGAACGGATAGGAAACGGCATAATATTAATATGATCATATATAATGATCAACATTTCGTGTCTAGAAATAAAATCGTATTATTTCTCTTGGGCTTGAAATCAGTGTAGCGTTTAAAAAGTACTTAAATTTTGCTTCATTGAAGGGTGTTCCACCTATGAAATCGCATCATTACGCTAAACGTACAGAGGAGCTTTACTCGGAGGTTAACTCCCAAAGTTCATGTAAATAAATTGTTGGTCTTGTTGACGACTTTCTGTGTGTAGCTGTAAATGATCAACAATGAGTTTTTACTTCAAAATGTACTCAAAAGTTACTCAAAATTTTTGCCTCGCTTTTCGAATGCAAGCTATACTCTGACCAATGCGACACACACGTACTCCGAGTTGACGAGCTCAAATGACCCCATATGGTACTATGCTGTCAATTGTGTTCGAATTCTGTGCATCATCGTAGTGCCCACGAGTATTTTTGCTTTCTAATGCATATCTCTCAACGGATACTGCCGCCGCACGGAACGCGCTATGGAGCTAAAATAATTAGCATATCGCAAGGATCTTCTGCTTATTTTTATCAGCTACATAATTGCGCTACTTTTGATAAGGCAATTGTTATCTATACCAGGAATTTTAGATGGACCTCCTTGATCATTTGATTTATTTCGAATGATTTCCGTGAGCGCTTCTCAAATCCTAATTATCTTCGCTCACTCTTATGGTCATCGCATGCTAGCCTGTCGTAATTTGTACGTGCTGGCATACTTTAGACCTCGTAAAGCATAGTATGCTATCGTGGTGCTATATTGGTGTTTGTGTTTAATTTAAATAACACCATGTATCTCTCGCCAGTTTGCAAATGTGTTGAATTTTTCACTTAAACTAATTGTTTTAAAATGATAGCTTAATGTTATTATAATGTATAAGCAGTTTTGATTGTTACACACTCTATCCTCCAATAGCAACGACTATCCGTTTCAAATTCTAATGTACGTATGTAGTTGCATAACCAAGCTTTAATTTTTTCCAATCGTGTGGTGATGAAACTCGAGCGAGCTCGCCAATTCCTTGTTTAAATTTTTCTAAGTTTGACCGAGAAGCTCTGTGGAAGGACTAGCTGCACCGCGTGATTTCATCAGCCGGACTTGAGTCCTCGTTCTGAAAAAGCTTCGCAATTAAATGATATTCTTTGTGCGGGGAGAACAACTTCTTGCAGATTTTCCTCGAGGATTTAAGTCAAGGAATGCTATTTTTCGCTCGCGTAATTCCAAAACCAAATCCAATGAGCGAAGCTTCTCCGTGAAAGTATGAATTACCGGATCAGAGTCTGGAGCCGGTGACGCGGGCATTGTGGCAGAGCTCGTTTGGCGGTTTTGAGATCGGCAGTGGCCTCGTTGAGATTACTTATGAGGGCACCTCTCAAAATCCGTGATAATTCTTCATCACCTCGTTGATATTAATTAATGAAAGCTTAGAGTTTGAGGAGTTTTGGCCAATTGTCCTTTGACTGACGAGAGCCTCTTGACAGTACGCTTGTTGCCAGTCATTTTCCATAATCACCTTCTCCGGGCGTCCCTTGGTGCATCTTTTTTTGACCTGGCTGAAACAGCGCTGTCAGACTGCCTACTCTTCTTTGGCGCGTCTCTCATACCTGTCTCACACTGCTACACGGAATTTCAATACAATCTATATTAATAATGCATTTCTATTTGATATAGCCGAGTGCGCAATTTGTCTCAATCGCATGGAGTTAGTAAGGCCTGCTCTCAAGAGTGGGATTTCAGAGCCACGCAACCCAATTACACGGGTTTCTTTTGACACGTCCCAGTCGCCGTTAATTCTTGTGTGTCAAAGTGGCTTAAGCTCCAACCTAGGTTTTTTCCGACTGGTCATCGCAGTTGCTGATTATGAGAATGTGAATCGTTATTCAGGAATTAGACGCTTGGCATGACAGGCGAGAGACCTTTTTGCAGGGAGCTCAAATTGCTTCTTCACTTAAATTCTTTAGGAAAATTCAGACGTCTGCTGCTCCAATTATGGAAACTTTTCTGCGGCAGTATTGACTTCCTGATAAACAATCTAAAGATCGAACCAAGCGACAATTTTTCTATTTCTTGGGAAGATTATCGTCTAGAGTTCTGTATTCAGCTCAACTTAGAACAAGGGACACTTGATTATTTTGCATGGAAAACTTCATTCGTCAGTTCAAGTGAAGAACCTTATCAGTTCTTCCGGTAAACAAATAAAAATGGTTTAATTAAAAAAAATACTTGGTTTTGTTTGTCGGTCACTATTAGCAAACTGAGAGTTTTTAAGTTTCCGTTATTTAAAAAAATATTTATTATTAAACCCTGGTTTAAAACTACTTTTTCCGAAAATGTTGACTAAATATCTGAAGGCACCAGGCCAGTGGATACTCTGGAGAGTTTGAAAAGATCTTACTACGGCAACTTTAAAAACCATGAGTGATGTTTTCTGGGTAATAAATTTACATCTCAAGTAGGTAATTTAGCATGAAAAGAAGTCACACCCTTGATAGGAAGTAGCTTTGAGTAGCGAGGCCTTGGCTTGTCCTGGAAGTCAGGAAACCAAAATAATCTCACTTCAGCCTCAGGAGCTGGCCTTCGCAATTTTCTTTGATACTGGCATAGACATAACATATGTATAACCAAGTACAAAATGGGACGACTTTCCTTCAATATTCTTCCCAAGCTTCTTCACCTGCCGTTATTGTTTGCGCTGCGGAAAAAGTATGCTCCTGATGTCCATGTGTGTAAAATGTAAATGTTTCTACTCAAATTTAATATTGAAAGATTTTTCATTCCTTACTGAAGAAGTCTATTAAATATGGTCATCAGATTTTTTAACGTAATTTCGAAGAGGATCATGTTTAAAATGGTGTAAATTCATGGTGACATGTTTCCCATCACTAGCTTCGTATAGCGATGAGCTAGTCTTTAAATTTTCAGAATTTGTTAGTTTCCTCGTTTAATTTCGTTTTACAGAGTCAAAACGATCTCCGGACCCTTAGCTACGAATAGCGTCTCCAACAGCTGAAACTCATCGCTCTTGAACAGAGAAGAATGCAAGGTCAATTAATCCAGACCTACAAATACCTTAATGGCTTCAACGACGTTAAACCAGAAGGGCTCTTCGAAAGGGACAATAACGCGCGCTTCAAGAATAACGGTCATGAACTTGTAAAAAAAATTTGCAGAACATCCCAGGCCCTAAATTTCTTACTGGTTAAAATTGTTAAAATCTAGAACCAACTACCGAGAGATAGTCACTACTGGCGCCGTGAACACGTTTCAAAATCGTCTAGACAAATGTTGGTTGGGGAATCCCGCAGCATTTTAAACTAATTCTAAGTGCCTATTTGAAAATGGCTCATAATGCTTAGAAAAGTCTGGAAAACGATATGATTGAGCATTGTAAAACGTCTATTTCCTTATGTTATAAAGCGTTCGGATGCCTGAGCTTGGCAATCAAGGACTATGCGAGTGATTGTCTTGTTTCTGGATGCTTCCTTCTTTTTCTTTAGCAGGTGTGGAGTGGTTAGTTGTGGTGTTGGTGGTCACATAACACAGGTGGTAGACATACTACCTGATCTTTTATCTGGCCTACCCTTCTATTCTATCTGTAATCGCTTACTTGTGCATGATTGGTGTCTGCCGCCACCGGATTAGGGTAGAAATCCAAGAATAGGCCCCCTGGCTCATTTATGTAGCTATATTCTATTTTAATCCATTTTCAATCTATTGGTGTTGCCACTGCATGTCACAAAATCTTGACTGGAAATTAAGACCGGTGTCTAACGGTTTCATACGGGGCTTTGGGGGGAGGTATCGGTTAAATTGTTCTCATTGGAACGAAGGCGAGGTTATCGAAGAGGGTGCTTAAGAAAGTCTTTGTTCTGACGCAGGATGTGCTGATCCCACAGACTCAGTTGAAATCACCCAGGCTTACGGGCTCAGCGTCGGCGACGCGCTTCTAGGGGGAGCTTTAGAGGGTGTCAGTCCGTAGAGGTACTTGCGTACTGCTTCTTCCTAGGATCCCTTTAGTTGGCAATTGAATATAAGGGTCACTGCGTGCAGAGTCTTTTCGTTATTGAAATATTTGTGAGCAAAAGTTAAGTTTACTGCGTGAAAAGGTTTCCGTTTTGAAAATGACTGTGAATTTATGCATTTGTTATTAAATCCACTACTACAGTGGGCTTTTGTGGTATCAGATCTTCTGGTGTCATGACAACCGGCACAGGTTCATCTCACTCACGAGACGTGGGTAACTTAATTAGTACGCGGGCAATGGTATAAATCTTCGCTTTCATTTCCCTTTAATTGGAACGAGACTAAATTGTGAACAGAATTTGTATCGAGAACGTATGGCTATTTTACTGCTGGTGGTCTACACAGAGGCGGTCGGCTGAATAACATCGTACGACGCTTACCAATGGGCGGAGACACGGAGTAAATCCAGTCAATTTTCTGGTCAAATTTTCAAGTAGTCAATACTGGAGCGCTCGCTCGCTCCGGGAAGCCTTTTATCATTCATTGTACGTTTGAAGCTATTTGTTTTGAAAAACCCTCACGGTTGTACCTATAAACCCTAAGGTGGTCAAATTTGGTGGTTATACCCAGCCGATACCAGCCACCCGTGCGGGCATGGTGCACCTGTGTGACCGCGTCCTAATCCTCAACTAGCGTTCAAGGGCTGAGTACGTGGTCGTTATAATCTTCCAGTTCCCTTTAAGGCCACTAAAATGGGTGCGGTCATTTTTTTCTTACCGGTATGTATTGTATTTATTTTTATTATTGTTTTTATTGGAGTCTGGAATTTTACTACGTTCCCTAGCTTTCACCAGTACATTTTGGGCACAATGCGCTGTAGCTCACGAGTTTTTCAAGGTAATTCAGTATCACTTATGCAGTATTACTCGAATTAAGTACTGATGCCAGAACATCATCATCAAGCCAATGCCTAGTTCTTAGTTGTTATTAAATGTTTAATATTTCAGAATACATTGTCATTAGATTCCACAAGAATTTTTACTGAAATTCTGTGTACATCCTGAGGTTTTCAACTCGCTCCTTAGAACTCGCTTATAACTAATAACTTGAAGACACGCTTAAATAATATTATAGTAGCTCCTTTTATATTAATTATTCTGTGATGTGAGCAGTTTGCGTTCGAAGAACGTAGTGATCCTGCTCTGACAGTGTTGTGAGGGGAGACCAGGTCCAGTGAGGAAAATTATAACCTATTCCAACATCGTTTCCATTTATTCCAACATCGTTTCCATTTATTCCAACGTACGAATGGTCGATGAAGTTGCTTTGTTCATGACCGTAATGCCTAACGTGCATTTTGAAGATATTTAGAGTTGAAATTGAATGCAACGTACCCAATATCTACGACAAACTGTGTCTCATGTAATATTCGACGCAGAGAAATGGTACATAAATATTTGTGTGTCGCTTTATGAGTGAGAAATAATATTTTCCCGATGATCATACGTAAACCCAAATAAGGGCGTGTCACCGTACCAATAAAGTATGCATGATTGTCTTGTAATAAATTTTACAGGCGGAGTCAGTATAGTTATTTGCAGGTTTTATAAGAAAAATGTGCTGCTACTGGCTGTAACTTTCTTTATTATGAATATTTTCTCCAGCAAAGACTGCAAGTGAATGCAATTGCTAAGCGAAAATTGAGGGAGAAATCCGACTTATAAAATGATCTAAAGCAAAGTATTCACTGACACAAGGAATGTTTCTGCTAAACTTAGCAGCTTATGTAAAATTTGAGTTCGTTCGACAAAATTCCTAGCAATGTATTCCGGAAATAAGAACTGCCTTTTGCTCACCTAAATGAACATTGACTCCGGCCGCTAATCGGGAAAGCCTCATCAGGAGCGAGGATTTTATCTGGCCAGCACAGCACGCTATGGTATCGCTGGAGCGGGGCGTCGTGGGAGGCGCAGGCCCTGTTGATAAGTGGCTGGTGCACGTGTGGCTCCCGATTGCACCTGCCCGTGCATACGTACGCACCTTGCCCTGCATTCCCACTCTTGAACTTTGTGACAAGCTTTCACGTTTTGGAACTCACCCATATTTCTAATGTGGCGAGCTGGTTCCGCTGATAAAGTGCGAGGTTAGCACGCGGGCAGCTTTTTTTAAATTTACCGGATTAGGCAAAAGAGACTTCTTGCATGCGTACTAAAAGATCTGGCGAAAATTGGACTATCTTGTGTAAATATAAGAAAAACTCCAAATATGCACGTTCGATAAATAACTGTCGTTACCTAACAGCCCCCTGCTGGGGCGTGCTACAATGATTGTCCACAGCGTCTCTTCAGGACTTGGTAATGCTTGGGGACTTGGTGATGCTTGGGGACTTGGTGATGCTTGGGGACTTGGTGATGCTAGGGGACTTGGTGATGCTAGGGGACTTGGTGATCGCTGAGAAACAGGTAGGCTTTTGAGTTATTTCAAGGTCTAAACTTTGAGTATCTGCCTTCACGAGCACTCCTGTGGGACTTGCTATTCGTTACAAGTTCTCTATGGCACTAGTAGGAGACTTAGTCGCACTGGCTACGGCAATCTGCCGTGGGTTTCAGTTTCAGAGTTCGGTGATAGGCTTTAACATTGGTAGGCCTTAGATTTCGGCGGTGGTCCTTTATTGTTAGAGTTCGGTGTGGCGAGCCTTAACTTTTATCTTGACCTTCCCATACCCTTTTTTCTTTTATTTTTATCAGGGAAGTGTCCCGCTTGCTTGTGATACACGCAAGTTTCCGCTCGAGTCCCATAACTCCAGATACTTCCTCTCTTCAATTTATCTTCATATTTTTCAGTTTCTTTTGATCTTTATATCCAAGACGGGCTAGGATTACCCTTCATATACATATGATGTGGGAACAGGAGAATATAAAAAAATAGAGGTAGCTGATAATACAATTAGACACAATCACATTTAATAGCACATTTGAAATAAACATGTAGTCTGAAGTTAGTATTTTCTTCACCGCATTCGCGTCAGCGCTTCAGTTGAAAGTTGAGTAGACACTCCAATTGGGGACAAGCGGTTGATGACATTTTCAAATGAAGCTCGTTTCGCTTGGGGGTGCTAACTTTTTCTTCACTCAGTTTATGAATATAATATGAATGATTCTTGAACTTATTTTTGAAATAAATTCTATGCATGAAGGTTAGTAGCAAAATCAAAGAGCCTAACTATGTACGGAAGTATTTATTGCAGCAATTAGGTACGTGTAATTATTCTTCCCAATGAAAGCAAAAAAGCGATGTCTTTTTCAAAGCTGCTCTGAAACAGGTGCTTCTGTGTCTATACATTTCATGTTTTGATTTACTTTAAGAGTGATAAAGTAGTCACGAAAAAAAACTTAATACAGGGTGAATTTCTTTAGCGCTGGGCAGAAATTTTCGCAGTGGAAGAATTTTAGTCGTCAAGTGTAGAATGTAAATAATTGCGTCTCATTGAGGTGATATAAGGTGTAAAACCTGGGCGTGAATTGTAAACACGACGGTGTTCCTCGTCACAGCGCAGCTGCTCGTTGGATAAAATTCTTAAATACATGTGACCAAATGTGGTCCGCATATTGCCTTTGGTAGGGGCTGTACTGATTCCGAATCATTGGCAATTGACGACTAGATGAATTGCTTGACGATATACGTGGATAATTAATTGTTAATTAATTAATTTGTATAATTAATTTGTTATGTAAAACATTTTTTGTCTAAAACTTCCTGGTTATACATACATGATCTTGTACGCCGGACTTGGGCAAAAAATGATTTAGCAGAATTAGTTGCATATTTACATTATTTTGTAACATTATACATTTGGGTCATTTATGTTGGACTCATCCCCTAATATTTCATTAAAGAAGATTAGGTACATTTTGAAGGGAAGGATTTTTCCGAGTTTCTCTCACTAATGCTACGATGTTAACTCACTAATACTCACTTAAACATATTGGCCAAATGTGCTCATTTCTAAAATGATAATCTTGTGAGGAACAGGTCATTAGCAACTCATTACAAATAAAGAGTTGGCAGATGTGCATGTCAGCTCCGAGGAGAGAGTTAGAGCTTCGACTCCTGCATGTGTGTATTTCTTCTTGACTGTGACATACGTTATGTTTTACATATAGTGCGTGTTGAGAGACTCCAATCTTTAAATGTTTTAAATCTTTTTTTCTTTGTTTCAGGTGAGTTATTTCAAGGAGCGACTGCCGTGAAGTACGAGTACTTGGAGAATTCTGGTAAGAAATAATGTCGAGCTCATGATAGATTAGAAAAACACCTGTGGGATACTGACAAAATTTTTAATCTTGCGTAGCAAGTTGTTACAAACATTTAAACTTGAGGATCATTCGTGACTTGTGTAGCTAGACTGTCAAATATTTCCCGATATGCTAAGCGATCACAGCTGATGCAGAGAACGTTAAAGACTTGCATGCGGCATGACTTGTGCGTCGCTCATTGTTTATAACTGCGCGGTAATCAGGAAAACCTGACTATCGGATGCAGCTGCGGGCGATTAGATTATAGAGAGATAAGGCGCCAATGACAGTGCAGCGATTGCTGATATTGATGGTGCAGAATTTGGCGCCCTTGTGTCGAGCGTGAATGAACCCCTTCTGATCCTGTTTGACTGGGTTTATTGATGTACTACACTAGACTCTTCCTTGCATATGAGTTCAAGATTTCTAACACTCGTTCTTGCACTATTGAGGCACATCGACAGGGTCGTTGTGAACGAATGTTTGAAATTTTCGTTGAGCGTATACCAGCCTGAGGACGTTTTATCTCCGGAGGGTAGAATGTGTCCTCGCTAACTCACCTTGGGAGCCTAGCGCTCGCTCCTCAAGGGTATTCATGGCTTCTCATCGCAGATCAGTCAACGCGTGATGGATGAGTCTGACGTGTTTAGTGTGACATCTATGACCAATTTTGTTTCTCTTTTTGTTAAGAGTCGATTCAGCGTCAGTGACTTCCCACACGAGTCTTCGTAACAGCAACTGCGTACTTCGCACGTAGTGTTTTCTTTCTTTTAAACCATTGCTGCTCTTTTTCAAGAACTTCAGCAGCGGCTACAGTAGCAACACATTCTGCACTCTGATCGTCTTGTATTTCTAAATGTTGAGCGACGGGCGAAACTCCAGTGCCTTGAATGTACAAACATCGCTCTTTCAGCCTGTTGCAATTTAGAAAACTCTCTTGCCTTAGAAAGTTTCACTTGAGCTGGACTTAGGGGCTCGGATTAGAGCGCCTCGTATGATGCACGATGCTACGCATGCGAAGTGCAGTGTAGGTTACTTACCTCGGCGCGTGGGCCGCTGGAATGGTGGTCACGTGGGTGCGAGACCTGCTCGCAGGTTTCTCCCCATCTCTCATACCTCGATCGCGTGAGTCACGGCAGCGCAACCTTCTCCACAACCTGGCCACCGCACACCACCTTTTGATGTACGCTTCACTAATTTAAACTTCTCCATTCATTTTAGTCCTCATTTATTCGCTTGCGTTTCACGGTATCGTGTTCGTTTGATGCCGTAGCTGTTTCGTAGGTCCCTGCCTGTTATTGTACTTTTGAGAATTCCTTCTCTGCAACGCTTTCACCTTGTGTTCCTCTTTTCCTATTGGTCTTTCTGAACGTGGAGAATGATTATACGTTAGGTACAATTAATTTTATCACTCAACAAATTTTCTGTTAATTTTATTGCTACAAACGAAAAATACCAACTAAAAAATTAACGTAGTACTGATTTAGGTGATTTTCCAATAAAAATTATTACCAAAGACATACTTCTTGACTGGAATTTCTAGATTCACGAAGCTTTGATATCTGCGGCAGTTGAAAATAAATACACGTGAGAGCCTGAAAGGAAAATCCTGCATTTATGCTGTGTGGGAGGCCCCCAGCCCCCCCTTACGCCCAATTTTCTAGCAAATGCAGGTACTGCAAATTTGTTGTTGCCACGGCTTCATCTGAGCAGACTGTGGGGGCGAGCATGTGTCCATCAAATCTACTAAGAGGTGAGGTGGCGCCGCCTTACCTTTGCATGGGACCCGCCGACAGCCCGTGCAACCAGTTAATTTGAATTCAAATATTATGCCAGCAAAACACGAGTCATTTGCTATTTTCGTCAAAGAATGGAGCGTCTGCTTGGCGACACTGACGGGAGCGGCAGCCTGTTGGCACGACCTCCTGAGCGGCGAGCAAACCTAGGTTCCCGGGCCTCTGGTGGCCTTTGGCGCCAAAACCATTCTTGCTTTTCTGCTTGCGTGATCATCTGATGGGTGTGCGAGCAAGCAATTTTATACAGTTTGCAGGCGATGAGTGTTCGTTAATAGGCGATGCGCTTGTTTCCTTTCGTCCACCTTCGGTACTACTTGGGAACGTGAATTTGATTCTGTTCGTAACTAATTTCGGTTTTCAGCTGATTTTCGACTCTGAAGTTTGATGAGTTTATATTGAAATATGTTTTAATTTTGCATAAGGTTGAACATAGTTTACGCTTGATAAATGATTAATCTTGGCTAAGCATAATCGTATTGCTCGAAGCATTGTTTCAAAGTTGCCTGAGTCTAATGGTGACGTAGTTGAAACCCCACGAAGATACTGGGTTTCAAGTCTTCGTTACATGCATTCAATTATTATCGAATGCCAGGGATGCTGTACAGGGATGCTTTACTCGAATGCTGTGACAGAGAGCTGTTAATGGCTTGTTATATGAGGAAGATGACTATATTTCATTCAATAGTTGCATATAAATTTGATTTCCGACACGAGTGTGTTGAATCAATGTCAATTTAATAAATTTATAATTTTTTGTTTTTCAGGGATACATTTTCCATTATTTGAATGCCTTTCGAGAGGATAATCATGCAAACCGCTGCTGGTCGGATAGCAATTCGAGACGATAATTCCGTATCGGTGTTTCTGATAGGACTTTGATACCTGCCACAATACGAATATTTAAGCATGCATCGCTCACGCCGTGACTTGAAACCAGCACACTACACAAGCGCTGCCGGATCAGTTAGCCGAGAGAAACGACGGGTCCAAAGCACTAGGCTTGGGGTTATTCAGCTGCGCCGTGCGATAGTACGGACATGACCTGCGGTGCTATGGGCATGGCGGTGCCCCGTCGGTCGTGCCCTGTCGCCTGATGAGCCGCACAGGTCGTCAGTAAAGGCAAGGCCTGCCTTTTGCAGCGCTTGCTGTAGGAGCGACGCTGGCGGCGCCCTCCGACCTGCGGCCTCCCATGGACGGACGCGCGCGTGTGGGTCTGTGTGCGTGTGTGTTGTTTGCGTGTGTATGTGTATGTATGAGTGCTGTATTTCCCTGTATATGTGTGTTGTGTTTACGTGTAAATATGCGTGTGTTGTGTATGTGTGTGTCTGTGCATACGTGTTTGTTTCTGTTGCTTGGTACCTGACAATGTCTAGTGTTGGGATCTAGCCTGCGGCAGGGTATCGGGTGCGCTGCCTAGCGACGGCGGCGATGATGGTTCATTGCAGCTGCATTCCATAGAATAATATCGATTTTAATTCGGTCTGACACAGTAAGCATATATTTCAAAGTACCGATGTAGTTCACGAGGGAAATTTTTGTTATCCAAATTGCCTGCGAGTCCATCTGTCACAGCTCGTATCTACGATACGGACCAGTCAGTGAAATTCTTCAGTTCTAAAGGCTTCGAGCACGCAAGTGCTGAGAATTTCATTGGGATATTCTTGAATATTTCAACGGAAAAAATGACGAGCACCTCGGCTGCAGGGTGGCAGGTGCCTACATTTGCACGGCGACGGCAGGGGCGTGCAGGAGACTGCTTTTCGGCATGGGCGGACTGTGGTGAAACCGTTCTTCTTGCCCTGCGTTGTGTGGGGGTCCCACGGGACCACAGAAGTGTGTCAGTGTGTGTGCAGCAGCCAAGTGATAGGCTCTTCTTAGAAAATCTTACGACCTTAAAATTTCACGCCAGCCGAAGCTCGATGAATGTATGTATTGGTATGTATGTATAAGAGTAAAAGTTGATGTATGTGTATGTCCGTATAGAAACACGTGCGCCTGTGTACAGGGAAGACGAGTCTGGATGAGGATGACTGTCAAGGCTCGGTGCATTTGTGCCGCGGCGTCGAGGTGAAGGGCGTGCCTACCCCCTGGAATGCCTGTTTGCTGCTCCCTCTGCCCAATAACACTACGATAAAACAAGCAAAAGCCGTCGAATTGCCGGCATAAACACACGCTGCCTCAAGCCTCAACGTGATGCCAGCCGTGGGTGCAAATGATCGGGCGGAGGGAGGCTCAGTGCCCCCCTGCTTTTTGAGAAGAATTTCGGGAGTGTATTGTCTAATCCTTCATTTCTGTGAAGGAAAGTGTAACTGAACAGTGGGTTATCATTGCACCAGCACTTGACGACGTCCACTTGTAGGTTGCTTTTGTTGACACAAATTGCAAGGGGCGCAATGTACTCTCTTGCTAAGATACAGTTTGGTCGTACAGTACTGCATTGGCCTTAAAACTGTCGTACATGTTATTAAAATAATCAACTCAGTGGTTAAGCTCGGTTAAAAATTTTCATATGATCCTACACTCTCGGGTTTGTCCGTACCTTTAACGCATCTGCCTTGAAACTGTCATACATTTAATTTCACAAATTAACGCAATAGCTCGTTTAATTTTGATTTGATCTAACGCCCTTGGGCTGCAGACCTGCCCGGTCCCAACCCTCCGAGGCCGTCCGGGCCGCGGCCGGAATGCAGGGAGTCTCGAGGCGGGAGGTTTGGCGGCGCGAAGAGGCCGCTCCTGCGGCGCCAGTCGCATGGGCAGGTCCGCTGTAATGGGGGCTTGCGAGAGACGCTTCAATATCTGCGTGACATGGCTCTTCTGGCTGGGCAACAGCCATGCAGTCCCAACTTCTATGACGAAGCGTCTAGCAAGCGCACCCAGTTCTAAGGCTGGTCACATTTCTCTGTTACCAGCGTAGGTTGACCGTTGTGGCCACACTTATCTATGTTACCAGCGTAGGTTGACCGTTGCGACTAGAACTGCTGCAAGTTGCGTGCTGCGGGGCGTAGAGTTGGGGCGCTGCTTGCTTTCCGGGACCGGTTGGTTGTAGAAATTACTTCTTTTCAGATATATTAAGCTGTTCGTCTTAACGATTGAAGTTTTGTCCCTGATCCTGCAAGTAGGGAAATTCTTGGAAAGTTTGGTACCAGTACTCTTTAATAAATTCTCAGTTTTGTTGAAAGTTGCGTGTTGAACACTCTGTACTCCTACTCTGGAGTAGATGCTCCATTAAATCTCTAAATGACGAGTTTTACTTTATATTTCCATGTAGTTTCATTCAAGTGTGATGTGCTTAGCTCTCGCTACTCCTTCATTTTGGAGAAAACGTCTTCGAACGTCTCAAACGTGCAGTACGGATATACGTTTGGCGTCTTGAAGTACGAACAATCCTCGCTTGCCCCAGCATTTAGTAACTATTTTATCGATCAAGTTCCAGATGGTCAGAGATCAGAAAATAATCTGCAGGCTGATGTCTGCTTTTAATAACGGCTTCCTCCTCGCGCGGGTCACCACGTTTCCATTATGACCAGGCACTCAGCGGACCGCTGCTATTAACTTGTTTTTACATTGCAGCAAGCAATTAAATTTCATTCCATAATACTCCACAGCATTGCTGAACTTTCACACACTTCAGCACACTTAAATTTCGTTGCGAAACTGGATCTCAAATTGCTTCTACGTCGTAGTCCATTGCTATTAAATTTTCTTGATATCATGGCAAGAATTTCACGGATATTTCCAGAATAATTCCAGTTGCAAGTTTGTGGCAATGATCAAGAAGCGTCGAGTTGGGCTGAGCTCCGTTCGTTCATATGCCGAGTTCACGAGCCGAGGAGTCTGTAGCGCCAGTCTGCTAGCTGGGTGCAGTAACCCGCAACGGTATCGGGCGTCGCCACCCAACTAATACCTCACAAAACCGTCTATTATGAGACACCACCGTATTGGGGCGCACTACACATTATGAGGAGGCTCACGGGTAGCATACCACAGGGTTATCAGGGTTAAGGTGCTGTGCTTGGTCTCCCATCAGTATTGCTGCTTCACATTTCTCAGGAATGTCAGGGTGGAGACCCTACGAAGACGTCACCAAGGGCCTGCACGCTTCACGGTCATCGGCTTCATGAGAAGGAATATTCAAACAGACAATATAATTACTACGCTTAATTCTCTTGAAAGTTTTGTTCAGATAATTAATTTATACATGCACATTTGGATTCGAGAGTAGAAATGCTGAAATTCTATTACGAGTAAGCCTGAGTTCTCTGATTTGAGAAAACCAAGGAAAATACGTAGCAACTGTCAGGTCCGTTTATAGGATGTAGCAGAATATATTGAAACATTAATTCGACTTTAATGAAAAAAAGTTGGTTAATTTACCAATTTCTCTTCAAAATATCACTAAATATTAACGTGAGTCTTGAAGCAAAGTTATCGTACGTCCTTTTTAACCCATGCGTTTTTGACCCCAATCGCGTTAAGTTCACGTTATTATTATGTGGTTTCTACAGAAATCATTTTTGAAACCTCGAGGTGAGTACCGTAGGGTTGAGCGTGAGTGCTGGGGGCCTGAGCGAAGAAGACCGTGAGCGTGAGTGGCGAGCGTGCGCAATGGTGTGGGCTGTACCGCATTCCAGCGTGTGTGGGCGGGAGGAGCTCGTCCGAGCTGCCTGCACCTCCGACACACGTTCTCGATGTGCCCTCACCGTACATTTGCAAGTGCATACTTTGTGCGCTTATTTCCGACCCGGTCGATAGACTAGCAACGTGCTTTCCTAAATTTAGGCATCCTCGTGGAACAGTGAAGTATTTTAAGAGTTGAAGATCGACACCTGAATTTGCCCTGTCCACGTGTCCGACCTCTGTGAGACCAGGAGGCATGGGTCTAGGATGTGCAGCGTGTGAGGAAACGATTGTACATTGATATGCGGAAGGTTATAGAGTCCCTGTAAACTGAAGTTAGATCAATGTTTGTGTGTATGAGATCTTTTTCCTTTGTGTTGACTCGGTTAGTGAGCAAACTGAGGCATGTAGTTTCCTGTACGGGATTGCTGCGTGCCTATGTGTGCGATCGTATGTGCTATGCATGTCGTTGCTAAAAACTTCTGGCGATATTGACGTCGGTTTCCATGGGCTCTCCCGCTAATCGCTACGAAAAGTTTGTGTATAGAGTGCGTTCTCTGCGTAACGTTTTTCTTTCGTGAATATTTGTGCTCTTTTTCGTCCAGGCTCATGATAATTTGATTTGTTATTTGTTTGTATCGATGTTTCTTCAATCTTACAAGTTACAAATTTAATCTTTGTTCTAGTTTATTTTAGTGACTACTTGTGGTGAAACGGTTAGGTGTTTAGCCTCCGTACATTCCAAACCGGTTTTTGTGTATTGACCAGTTTTCATTTTGGCCTTGTTTTGAAATTCTATTCTAGTTACTATTTTCTATAATTTCTTAGTTTTGTTGCGATCCCTGCGGTTGCTCTGGCGTTCTCGCTCCTCGCGTCAATGACTTGTGGTGGATTTGAATAGCGTTTCCGTTCTAATCGCAGCTAAGTTCTAATTCGACTTTTAAGATACTGTTCAAATTTCAATTCGCCGTGGTTATCTATACTTTTGATTCTTTCTCTTAAGGTTTCTTCCGTAGTACCTTCATTTAGGGAAGCGCTAACCCTATAATGATCAAATGTTTTTTTACAACAAAGCTAAATTTGGCTTTTTAAGAACTAGCTTCAATCTCGCGTATATCCGCACTGCAACTTCATTTGACCTTTGATGAATAACTAGCAGGAGCCGTATGGAACGGGACCATATGTATAACTTAGAGTAGCAGTTGTTAAAGGGTTAATCTTGATGCCCGAACTGTGCCAAGTCTGAGGTGCACACGCTCTTGGCTTACCTTAGAGCTTGGTTACTGATTTATGAACTCTGGTAAGTCTTCGTGTTTAGCAATGCGCATAGGAAAGAATACACATTTGAGACAGGTTACAAACTGAGAAACCGTATGAATTACACTTCGTTAAGCCAAATTTCCTTTCTAAAATAAAATAACATTGGAAGGTTACTTCAAATACTCGATCAAAATTTCGTGCATCCTCTGGGGTAGCGATTTGAGTGCGAGATAGTATGAAAAGAATGTTTGTTCAAGGATTGTCTTCATATTCATTTGATTTTCGGTAATTTTCGTTTGGGTTTCAGTTCTTTTTCTTATTTGCTGTGTTAATTCATCGACGTTTTTCCAGCTGTATTATTTCTGGACATTATGATTTTGAATGGTAAATTTCATGCAATTCTCTGTTGTTTGCGTTGTTTCTATCGAAGCAGAATTTATGATGAGGCTAGGGAAAATTGTTTAGCCTTTTTATGTGCCCTTCCGTAAAGTATTCCAAAACGACAGATTATTTGTTCGTTATTGACAGAAAATTGTTTCCGTACTATAAGAGAATATTTAATTTTCTACTGATCAGTCTGAGTTCTCTCATCCGACGACAAGAATAAAAGAATTGAGCTTTTCATGACTGATTGAGGGTCCTCTTTCGTTTCGCCTCAGGGGGGATAGGATAGTTAATTGTTTGGTTTGTCTATCGAATGCTACGTTAGTCTCCGGAGAAGTACTAGTAGGTAGCCTCTGCTATAGATAAGCCTTCAGCATTCCTATCTTTTGTGCCTACTTTACTTCTTTTAATTTTTACACCTCATTCGCTATTGCTTCTTTCTCTTTTTTTCCTATTCAATCTTAACTTGCTGCTTCTTTGCTCAGGGGAACCTGAGTAGGGACACACCTGGTGCATAGCTTCCTTGTTCTCTACACCTCATACTAAATGGTCTCTCCTTTTTTGGTACGACATAGTCCTAGCCACTGAAGTGCCGCTAGCTATTATACACGACGACTCTCCTTCCTTTTCGTTCATAGTTCGTAGAGCTTCCCCGCTCCTACATCGGCGAGCCCTTCAGTGGACCCCGTATAATGGGCCCCCGCTCTACCTCAAGCCGTTCCGAGGAGAGCTCTCGTTTCTGCGACTCGTGCGGGCACTTGGGGGCCTTCGCTCAAGTTTGTCTGACCTCCTCTCCTTTGGGCCAGCCCTGCCGAGCTTCATTCATTGCAGCGCATCCCATTCATTGGGAGGCCATGACTGGAGCCCGTGCAAATGGTGCTTGCAGGCCCACTGATAACAGAACAGGTCTAGGCTCTGACTCCACTCGGCTGCAAGTCTCTCCTCTCCGAGAGTCCTCCTCGCTGGTCTCGAGGTTACAGCTCTTTCCCTGTTAACTTTACCTGCTTAATTTGTGTGTTCTATTGCTTATGGAGGTTACTGTGCTAATAGGTCTTCAGATTTGTTTCCGTCTTAATTCTGTCTCGATCATTTAGTCTGCCTAAGCTTTCGTCTGCATCGGTGATAGGTTTGTTTTATCGAAGTTATGTTGCTTGTGAGTCAGGGTAAGGAGCTGTGAAGTCATGCAGCATTCTGTATCGCAGTGGTGAAGTTCGCTTTGTTGTAATTTTCTCTTCTGTACTTTGCTGTACCTCTTTTTCTGTACTTTGCTGTACTTTTTTCTGTACTTTGCTGGACTTTTTTTCTGTACTTCTTTCTGTGCGTTTTTCTGTACTTTGTTGTACTTCTTTTTCTGTACTTTGCTGTACTTTGCTGTACTTCTTTTTCTGTACTTTGCTGTACTTCTTTTTCTGTACTTTGCTGTACTTTTTTTGTGTACTTTGCTGCATCTTGGTATTCCTGCTAAACTTTTTGTTGCTTTACGGACGCCCCGACTGTAGGTGCATTTGATTGATGACTTCTCAGTTTACTTGAGACATGCCTCGGAGGTTCTAATGAATTTTTTTCCGCCCGATGTTCACGCGTCACTCGTGCAGTTCTATAAAATGCGCTCAAAGATATTTGTAAAGTTAACCTTCGAAGTACTGTTTTTAGATTAGTTAAATGCATAGAGTGCATAAGACTAATGCCTAAACGTCCACCTGATGAGAAATCGAGCGGATGTTTAGTATATTTGAGAATTTGTTCAGCCTGTATTCTTATTTCACTCAGCCGCGTCAGAGGCCGCTAGCTCTTTCCATTGCTTAGTTTTTACTTTTTTGCCTACCTGGTATTTGTTGTGAACTACTACGGTTGTGCTAGTGCCATGTGCATTATTTTTGAGTGCATCATGTTCCATACAATGTTTCAATAACTGGTTTTACGCCGCTTGTTATGGATAGCCTAGTGGATTTGTTATGGAATACGTGGTACAAACAGGCTGGTGGACCTACGAGTATGATCAATTTGGAGCATCGTAGAAATATGTGAAAGCGCTTTGAATGCACTGCCTATTTTGAAGTTTCAAGGTCTTCGGTATTTTTTGGACAGTGACGCAAAAGATTCCTGATAAATTGTCATGTGCAAATTGCAAGCAACAGAAGAATCTGGAAGTTGTGAAGGTCATTTGTACGTACTTTTGAGTGAGAATAGACTGGTCTTTCCTACGATGAGAAAAGCTTCTGTTTTTGCTTGCTTGCCCGACGATAATCAACTAAATTTTATAACTTTTATTCTGCGTCTATAATACTTTGGTCAGTATTTCAGCCGTTTACGACACTCGCTCTTAACTAATTTCAAAATGTCCTGCACTGTAGGAGCAGATCAAAATGACTTTCTCCAGTTATCTCTTCGCGAGAATTTCAGAAGAGATATAATCACGTGTATTAGAAGGACGAAGAATATCTTGCATTTCGCACGACGGAGAGAGGGGGCTATCCTAGTACGCACGTCCTTCTGCTCAGATGTAGAAGGTCAGGCTGAAGAACTTACTCTTGCAGGCGTGGAGTAAGAAGGTCACAGCGACGCACCGTCTCGTGTGCAGAAGGAGCTGACCACCCACGCTGATGCCGACCCAAGGGGTGAGCCAGTCTAGGCAGATACCCTGCCTCAGGCAGTGCCAAGGTGTGAAGCCTGTGAATTATCGCCTGCATTTTTAGCACGTACTTGCTGGGCACAACTTTTTCAGCTTCTCATCTTACGCTTCTTGAATACCTTTGTGAATGTATTCAAATCTTTCGTGATTTGCATAGCCCAGGCTGCGTAACATTAGAAGTCGATAGATTGCGGAACCTGCGGCTTTGTCGTATCCCTTTCAAGGGTGCGTAACGAGTTAAAGTCTTGCGAAATTCATCTTTCTTTTGATCGTGCTGGCTTGAGCAAAGCAAAAGCCTCTCTGCAATTATTTATACTTCTTTAATTCTATACTTTAACTTCATTCATCGCAACCGACTCCGGACCTCAGTCCAGCAACAACAAGCCTTTATCTTAGCTTCAACAAACAGGATAATTTCTGCCTCTTTGGCACTCTTTCGAGATTTGCAGTGCCGAGCAGCGCGCGTGTGTGTCTATGATTTCTTTCACTAGGGTAATGTCCAATTTGTTCCATACGGAGCGGCCATAACAATTGTCTTATTTGGCCGCGACCGAGGCACTCCTTCTCGTGCTCCGGTGACCACTTCACGCACTCGATGGCCTCATTAAAATGAGTCCTGTTCTCTGCTGTGCGTAGGCCACGCCGTTAGACAAATGCTGCTTGCGAACTGCACGGCGCGCTCTCACCAGCTCCACGTAAAATGCAGGAGAAGATACCTTCGTACTTGCTTTTTCTCTTTCCGTATTCGATGTGAAATTACCAATGTCGTCGCATGTATCATGCAGATTTGGTTGAAAATCAGTCTAGGCTTGAAACGTCTGAATTACATTGTTGTAGATGCTTTTTCCCATCACCTTCGTAATTAGGAAATCATAATGCCTTGAAAGAACAATCTGAACAGAGGATAATGTGTGTGTGTGTCATGGGACTATTTTTTTGTTCTACATTCTATTTGAACTTTAAATCATCAGGGCAATTATTCTGTTGAGTACGAGCCAGTCATTCAGTTAAAGTCTTGGGGTATTTTCTGTGATATTGTAGATGAAGCTTTAGTCATAACGAGCGCTCGATTTCATTACCTATGGCACACTTATTTTTTTTTTTGCTTATGTTTACAGAGAGCTCTTGGTTAGTTTTCAAACCTAACGCAAAGAGTAATGCACATTACCCACGATTTTCTCCATTATAACAAAAAAAAAACGAATTTAAAATAACGATTTTCAGTTTTATTTACGACACAGTCATGAAACATTCTCGAAAAGCTTTATTGCGTGACCGATATTTCCCCCAAAAAAACTTCAATAGCCACGAGCTCGGCTGAGTTAACGCTGCTTATTCGCTCCGTGTGACCTTCTCTTATCCATTAAAGCGAGTGGACGGACAAGCACACACGGCTAGCAGACGTATCTTGCAGCGATGTATTCCCAACAAATAGGCTTGAGTATTCGGAGTGTTATCGCGCGCGTGTGTGTGTGTCTCAGAGTAAACAGTCAAGTGGGCTCCAGACGGAGTGAGCGGCGCTGGCGTGCATTGTGAGTGAAATATTCCTGAGAGAAGAGCTACTCGAGATGGTGCAGCAGTGCGAATATCAAAACAGGCCCAAAATTCAAGTTAGGGGCCGAGTTATGAGTTGTTAATCGTTGCGAGGAGAGCTTTAAGAGAGCCTTCACTTTGAAATTAAAAGGTTTCTTGTTTTTCTGGCTCTGCATGCCTGTAAAATTACCGTCCAAGGTAGCAAGGGAACCTGGATTATCACGCAAAATTGAGTTACATGATACGAAATCGATCCTATAATAGGTCAGAAATGTAAAATTATTCACTCTAGGTGGTGACAGTCCGTCTATGTACTTACATTACATTCAATGCAGGAGCCGACTCACTATTACAGCTGTGGGAGATCGGTTGACGCTGGAGAGACGGATAGGTTAAAATGACCCGTCCGTTCAAATGGCTGAAATGGAAATAATTTTTTTTTATCGTTGAATAACTGATGTTTTCTTGCTGTATAAAGGAATAAAAATAGGAATAAACTGTTTTAGGCCATTTAGAACAAACTTCATTATGGATGGTTACATAGTGATTTGACATTTTCGAATTGATTAATTTTCACCCATCTGTCCCTCTAGAGTAAGTGCCCCGAGATATTTTGGAGTTAACGTAGAAGCAACGTTATCCATTTGCGTTTAGCTTGCTATACTTTTATTTTATAACTAACGTAACTTACATGGTTATTGAAAGCGTAACATTGAAGAATTTTAGAATTATGCTTGAATTTTGCTTTTAGAATTTTAGCTAAATGATCCAGTGAATTGAAACTGTAGCTGTAAGAATGGTATTCTGCCGGAAAAAATGGATTTATAATAAACCTTAAGTGATATTTCAGTGTCGCCATAAAGTTCTAAGATCACATTAACACTCTGGGTTATGTACGTCCCAGCGCTGGGTATTTCTCCTCTACCTTCGTTGGATGAGACTTAGCGAGACCATCAGGATGGCGCGTTGGCTTTCTCTTGAGCTTATTATTAATGCTCTTACAGTAGTGTTAGGGGTGTGAAAGCATCACTCATTTAATTACTCTTGGTTCTTCTCATTCTTCTAATTTGCCATCGGTATAGCTAATTCTATCCTTATCACTATTATTTCATTTCTTTCTTTTCGGTGCTGTTACGAGTGTTGCTGTTACGTGTCTTTCCAGTAGACATAGTTACTCATTACTCCTGTCCTTTAATTTCTGCGCGTGCTACTGGAAAGACTTCTACAGCGATGTAGGCGGACGCTGGTGTAACGAGCCTAGCTAGCACTCTCTCGAGTCGCCACGGCCGCTCGCGCACGGCGACGTCGCTCGAGCAAATGAATGGCAGACTCAATGACTCATTGAAGGTGCTGTCGAAAGGTGCCTGCACAAACCTGCTCCACCTGGCGTAGGTCGGTTAGGGCCCTTCGCTGCAACGCTACGGGCCCGTTCTTCGCCCAGGAGAACGATGTGTAGCGTGACCCGAGCGAAGGAAATTTCACCCAGTCGGTAGGTTACTTAGTCGAGCTGGTTTGTTCTTGTACGAAGTAAATCTGTTGCTGTTAATTCTGAGCTATCTTAGTTTGTGTATAGATTTAGGTTAGACCAGTATTGCTTTAATTGAATGCTGAAATGTTGTCCCAAAACGTACATGAATAGAAAAAAATTCTAAGCGTGATTACCTCGTTTATTTTTAGTGCATTTTAATCCTTACGAATGCGACACATTGTCTATAATCCTGAATTCATTGGATTTTGGAGCATGATATTGTACATATTGATTTAGCCAACATAAATCCCTGAATGTCTTGCAGATCGAATTCGAGTCCAATTGTTGAACACGCTTTAAATACAATAAGAAATTCTGCGTCTTTAGTATGCATTTACAGTACTTCGTATTAAATTTCTTAAGAGGCTCGACCTGTAGAATTCGAGTTCTTTCATTATCATTATGGCTACTGCATGTGTGAAGATATTTTCGTCGTAGCATTTAATTCGCATGGGGCTTTGGATGCATAATCTAAGTACTCAGTTCATTCTCCTCCTGACACCCTTCAAACCCTATCAAGGACATAGTTCATTCTCCTCCTGAAACCCTGCAAACCCTATCAAGGACACAGTTCATTCTCCTCCTGATACCCTGCAAACCCTAACAACGATCAGTGACATCGGTCTTGTCACCGAATATTGTCCTCAATAATGCTCAAAATTATTGCCTAGTTTATGGAAGCACAAGCTTCATCACTTCGCTTTATTTCATTTATTCACCTGTGAAAGACTGGGCTGCAGTGGATCACTCTTTGGCTCGGTCATTGCAATCTCTCATGAGCATCCCAAAAAGCTCTGAATCGATGCCTTTATTATCGTTCTTTTACCATTCAACTTGGAACTCTTGATTGGATACAAGAATTCAATGATGAATCTCATTTGCATTCTTAAGAAAGAATGTACTTCTTTGGAAGGTGTTCAAGATTTGCGGCGTTGTGACATCGTTTCCAAAAAACATGGATTTTTAGATTTCATAGATTGCGGAGCTACATCAACTAGAAATGAAAAGTCAACCCATGATTCATTTTGATGTCCAGCTTGACTAATTTGGCTTTCCGTTGTGTGGAGACCCTCGCTACTCGTTTATGCCTCGCACCCAGCCTAGAGAAAAGCACTACCGCCGGTTCCGTAACGTGTGTTCGCGCTGTTGTTCTTGTGTGATAGCTGCTGCTGCTGCTTCTGCATTTTTGTGTTACCGACGCGTTCGCTGCGATGATTCCTCCCCAATCCCATAATAGGGGAGTATGCACTTGTTCATCTTTTCAAGAGGGCAAACGGTGTTATTTTTTTCCCTTTCCACCAGGATAAACGCCGGAGGTTAATTCTCTACTTAGTCTGGTATATGTCGCTGATTTATTCTTCCTTTTCTTCTCATCACAAAATTACGTGGTATTAACTTGTAGCCTTCACTATCAGGGTAATGGCTGCTAAATTACTTATCCGTTTACCGAGGTACCCGCTGCCAGTTTGGCCCTTTACTACCGAGGTACCCGCTGCCAATTTGGCCCTTCTCTACCGAGGTACAGGCTGTCAATTTGACCCTTCTCTACCGAGGTACAGGCTGCCAATTTGACCCTTCTCTATGACCCTTCTCTACCGAGGTACCCGCTGCCAATTTGACCCTTCTCTACCAAGGTACCCGCTGCCACTTTATTCTGCCGTGACCTGCTCGCACGCTCCCATTTTGTCCCTCCGTTACAGGACCGCGCGCTCCACATTAAATCGCCCATTACCAGGGCACGTTCCTCTGATTTCCTTCATCCCCTTCCCTAGGCCACGTCTCTCGGATGATGTACCCTCCATCCCCCTATATTCCCCCGCTTTATGGTGCTTATGCCCCCCAATTATGTTGGTGCACTCCGCCCCCCATTCATAGTGCACCATATTAGCCCTCCGCCGCCCACACCAGACCCTGCCGCTGGAATGTCTCTCGGGCCTTCCTCCACCTCTCTCCCTCTGCGCCTTGTCAATCTTTCTCCTGCTCTTTTTGAAATTTATTCCATCATCTCTTCAAATTTCCCCGTTCTTTTAAAAATTTCTATTTTATTTTTTTATGTCGGGATTTGTTATTACCTCTTGTTGTTTTGTGTACGTACGTTACCTCCAACTCTTTTTCATAACGTGAAATATTTTTGTGACTTACTTCCTGACTACGTTGTAAGATGTTTGACCTTAGTTTGATCTAAGCTCGCTGTTCTCTTCCCCACTGGCCTCTCGGCTATCTCCTCAGCGACATGAATCTCATTTCTACGAGCACGACATTAGCTTATCTTCCATGGTGACTTTCTATGCCACGTGCACCAAGTTTCTAACATGCTCTTGCCGTACATCGTGCTAGAGATCAATATTTTGGCGCAGACATCACGCAACGCCCATGTCGCTCCTGGCTTCCTTTCAGCGTCGATCCTAAGTTTTCTTAATTTAATTCATGCTTCCTCAAAGTTCTGTTGACGCTTCGACGTATGGCGCCAATTATAAAGGAGTTTGTGTGCTTGGTTTCCAGTCGCGTACCGTACTAGACGTCTCAGTTGGCGTGAGAGCTTAGAGGTTCCTGGAACTTAGATCCCGTGATATACACTTGGCAGTATGCTTCATTGTACTCAGAATGTGGAAGTTTCTTATTCAAATTATAGTTATCATTCAGAACGGACTGTAATCTGGATTGCCCGGTCTTTCGCTCCTAGTTTCGTACATCTAATGATAATTGACGCACGCGACAAAGTATTGCGTTAAACTTAAGCTTGTGAACAGCAGGCATTCTTCAAGTGTCTACCGCTGGATAGTCATTTTCACAGGTAGACAGTTGGTTTAAGACTGGTCGTAATTCAAGGGTGCGGCGTTGAGTTAATGGATTCAGGTGAGAACGGCTTCCTAATGCCCTGTAATTTTTGACCGAGCACCGTTTTTTAGCCCGTCAATGGAGGTAGCTCTCAACAGGTGCGGTCTTTACAAACACCGAATCGAGTGCGTCGGTAAGTGCCGGAACCTGTGGTGAAAGCACTGGCCTGCACCTTGGAGCATTAGTGAATTTCCGTGAGCTGCTGCAAGCACGGCCTCTTGACTGACTAGTCTCTACTGGAATTTCCGACACAATATACCAGCTTCAGCCTGAATAGAACGTCATCTCGGGGCACGAACAGGGAACAAAACAAATTCAGTCTCGACATTTACAAAAAAAGACCCTCTTGCCCTGAGCAGGTAATGATCGAGTGATTCGGTTGTTACTTTTGAGGTCGAATAGACATCATCGTCATTAAGACGGCAGATTGTCCATTGAAAGTCACGTTATTTATAGTAGTCTGTTGCCGCTTGGAACATTGCTTTCAGAAAAGTATGGTTTGTACCCATTTTTCAAAGATTCTACTCACAAAATGCTAAAGGGCTTCATAATTTCTTTTCGTCAACTATTTTTATTTTAGACATGGACTTGCGTCCCCGTATGATTGATAACAATAAACCAAGTTGAGTTCAGATTTCAGATAACAACGAAAAGTGCGTTCGTGTATTCACACTCACGTTCAGAGGTCGACGAATCAACACACCAGAAAATTTTCACGGAACTCGATGATTATTGTGGCGATTGAGGCAATGTTTCCGGCATGGTGTCGTGTTGGGCACACGGCCGCGACGTGTCATCAAGTCACGCAGGTAAATCAGCCGTCGCGACTCACGGGCATTTCCAGCTTTCGTCGCCCCTATCGCCTAATTCGGCCGTAATTGCTGCCCGAGCCGCCCTCCCTCCTCTCATGCACACACGACGTCTACGCCGCTCTCGCATCTTCTTCTACCTGTGCAAACAACTGCTCACATTCTCTGTTTCAGATGAGGTTGTCTCCGATGTTTCTAAGTGCGAGCATGATGCATTTATTGAAGCATTTCTGTGTTTTGCTTTAGGTTTTGCTCGCAGGTCGTCCTTTTTGGTGTTATTTTGTTTTCCAGGGCTGTCAAAATTATGATTTCTGGAGTTGACTATTTTAACGTCATTCCAACTGAAAGTCCTGAAGTACAGTGGTTTTCATTTAGTCCCCATGATCTCCGATTCTCATTATGCGATTTTTAAGATATTGTCGCTGGCTCAGTTGGTTTCTAGGTTACAGTAGCACTTCATTCCCCGCCTTCAATTCCTACTTGAAAATAAATGCTTCTGGTGTTCTCAATAATATTATTAAATTTGTATACGAGTTGGACAGAACAGTATCGAAGTTAACTTCCCCGTCGAAGCAGAAGAATTTTGATTCTTATAGTTGAAATTTTTACGGAAAGTTAGAATAGTTCTTTATGATTGAATAGATTTTCGATTCAGAGTTATTTTGCTACCGTTCCTGGCCTCGCTCGTGTAGTTTTTGAATTGGGCGTTGTTCATCAATATTTTATACCCGTACATTCATAATGGAAAGCAGGGTTTCGCTGTGAAGTTCTCAGTGGTCACTCCAAAGACTGATCAGATCTCATATTTTTCGTTTACCATTCGGTGGTTTCTCAGAGCAGCGACTTTCGGTGGGTGCAGTACAGAACACAGTTTCTGTGCAGCGTTGTATTTTATTGATATCGCCCCTATTGAATTCCTGTCTGCACCTATCAGCCTACACTCTATCTCTGGCCCTAAGTGGCAAGGGAATATTATGATTTTGGTGGGTTCGTAATCGTCTACGGGTATTTGAATTTTATTTGTGTTATTCAATATATCGTATTTGATATTGATCTCGCAGAGCAATCAATGTTCGTTTTTGCCAATGCTGTTTTCATCGAGGCATTTCTCGTTGCTCTCTGGTCATCTCTCAGTTCTCTCCAGAACATCCTTCTGCTCTTGTGCTCACGCACCTCCCAGTTCTATTCTTAGCAAATTTCCATGTTTCCGAGTAACCGTTCTTTGGCGAGTTCCATCCTTTGGAAACGTCTATCCCGCACTGAGCGTCTGTCCTTTAAGGTGCAGGGGCCACTCAGAGCCGTGTCCTCATGGAGAGCCTATCCCTCATTGAGTGTCCCTCAGTATCGAAGAGGTGCAATTAGTTCCCGTCGCGCTGCATTATCGGCTGTGGTCAAGGAACTCTCCTTTTCTGCCCCCGCAGACTACATGAAAGAGAATGAAGTAGACCGGCTCGCTAAACCAATCAATTCCACAATCTATACAGAAGCATTCAACTAATAATTCACCCGGTCCAAGGAGCGCGAGCAGCTGTTTGTTTGCTCTCTGAAATGCTTTCTATTTGTGTACGATTTTCAAATTGCCTTCAACAAAATATTTGATTGAATTATCAGGGAGACGGTTAGTCTTGTTCACTGACCCGTAGCCTGCTCTACTTCTGGGAATTTAATTCTTGGAATAAATTGAATAAAGTTAATCATTATTAGGGAATGAACTCATGTGCAACTGTGCTTCACAGAAAAATGGTACCTCAAACGAATGATTTCCCCTTCTGAAGTGCGCGAAAAAAATCAGCTGGATTAACATTAATGAAATGATTTTATCATTGATTCAGTCAACGATTGAACCTTTTCTGGAAAGAAAGGAGTAGCGGAGTCGCGCACTGAAGGGGGATTTTCCTCAGCGCATTTTGGGGACTCCCTCCCTGTTCGCCTGAAAGACATTGTACTAACTAACGTCGTTCCAACATTAACAGGACCGACATATTGTTCAATTGGGCGGAACATTGTGTAAACTGTCGTTCATTATTGATGCACATGTGTGCAATTTAACTTTGAATGAAACAGGAAATATTTAAGACAACTATATTAATTCTATCGTTCCACCGCCAGATGCTGCAGGGTTAATTATAATGATAATAGTAATAATAATTAGGGCGCTTACTAAAATGTAGGCTGTTCTCGTCAACATGCCTCGGACTGCTGAGAGATGACAATAAGCGCAAAATACGGTGCACTCAATGCATTTTCCAGTGGGATGTTTTGGGTGGAATATCTTTGATGGGTTGTAGACCTTGTCTTCCTCTCATGGGAGGACGGTGTGCTGTGCAGCAGATTTCTTTCATGGTTGTCCGCGATATGGATATTTCATTTTCAATTTCGTCTTCGTATGAGGCTCTAACTACTATTACTGAAACGTTTGAGCGGCAGAACTGATAAAACTCTTTGTTAGCCGTAAATTTTTTTTCTGAATATCTATAGAAAATCTTAGTTCCTAATGCATCGCTATAAATTTTCTTTCAAATTGACACCCTCGAACTGATCTCTGCCGTACATTAACGACGATGTAACAAGGCGGTCGTTGTCACGTCTCTCAAATTGAAGCCCAAGTCTTCGTTCGCTTCGCATCTATGGTTTTTTCGTTTATTTTGTCATCGGAGCGAGCGAAGTTTTGCGGAGCTCGCGTCGCTCCTTTAATCCCTTAAATATGTTCTTTAATTCTGGGCTCAAGCTTAATCCAATGATCTCGCAGATACGTTGCTGCTTCAGCCAGCATTCAGATCAGCGCGTCTAAAATTAAATCTCGCAGGGCATTCTTCGAATTCGCTCGCACGTGTACGCAATTTCTCTGACGAAGTCAAGTCGCTCTAACTGCTGACCGTTTAATGTTTTATGAAGAAAGATACTAGTTGGTCTCGCATTAGATGCACTGGTAATATTACATGGCACGGATGTACCTGCTGCAAATTGTAGCGATGTATTACAATATGTTACTGAAAGCGCGCGAATCAAGTGTATCATTGCGATATTTCAGTTAAAAATGAATAAAGGAACGAAATAGTTTTGCTGAAGTTTATCTGAAAAAATTGGCGATATAGCGATAAACGTTGAATTTATTCACGTTCTATATTGATTACTCGTGGCTTGTCGCCAGTACAGGCAGGAGTATGATGGGACAGAAATGGGGTTTGTGCGCGAGAACTTGGACGAGAATGTCCACGGCCTTCTTGTTAGGTATTCGCTGGGATGTTGTCAACGTTTACGACAGGCGGTGGCGAGCCACAAAATAGGCTTTGTTTATATTTAGTACGTTAGTTCGTACCCTAGTTCTGTGAAATATTGAGTAGTGTTCACCTTTTCTTTGGCATTTTGGACTGATGATGAAGAGCAGTTACACAATACGAATGAGCTACAATATACTCTAATTCATTGATATGAGGAAGTTAGAAAGCATATTAATGTAGTCGTGTTACGTTTATAAAGGGAAGTCGAAGGCTGTAAAATAAAGCTAATGGAAAATCTTTATAATTTAGATTAAAACTACTGAAATAAATTTGCCAGCGGCCAATCGAGGCTATTATGTGGTCTATACAAATTTGCTGTATAAATATAAGGTACGTTAAAGAAAATAATTGTTTCCAATTAATATTCGGGTTACCCCAAACAGGAAAATACTTGTAGCAAGAAGTTTCTTCATGCATCTCTTATTTGATGGTAGTTCAACTGAAAAGAAAGATTTAAATAGTGTGGGATTTACTAAACTTTAGTATTCGAACTTATATATTGTCTATTTATAACTTGTATTCAAGCAACATTGGAAGCCATACCTGTAGGGAAGTTGGTAACAGTATGCTTAATACCAATATAAAGATCATTGAAATGAGAAATGGTAACGTAGAAATTTTTTAAATCAACGGAACGGATGAGCAAAACAGTCACGGCGGATCTCCGCTACTGCTTGGCCGTCAATACGCTTTTACTACCTCTTTTTTGAGCGTACTGTATGAAAGCAAACGCCATGTTCCTACTTGCACGAGGCAGGAAGGCATGCTTTCAGAGACCGTGTTCTATTCTGGACCTCAACTATTGTCCAATTTTGACGAGGTTAAAAGGACTGGCTGAGCTTCAATCGTGCCATAGCTCTTGTAGCTTACGGAAGTTCCGAGTTACGTATTTTTCGGTTTCATTCTAAATCAGCCCATTTTTTCGTTGGAATAAATTTTCATTATTCTATAAATTTGAGATACAACGGCTATTAATGCCGTAACTGCAAGGGGTGCCAGATCTCGCATGCACTAACACTTGACTTACACGGTATAATCGTGTCATGACATAAATTACACAAAGCGAAACATTTTTCACCTGTTACGTGTACATTCTAAAAGTGGAGAGCCAGGTAAAGTCTTCTCGAATTCAAAAGATTCGTTTCCATTTCATAAAATAAATCATGCAGGGCAGGGTTAAATGAGGTAAATCTGTCAAACACGTCGGTCTGTGAGGCATTGCTGGGCAGTAGGGAGCTCGAGGGGATCGTGATGATAGTAGACCTGCTTTGATAGTAAAGGCTTTCTTACACTAACGCACGGGTAGAAAATATGCCCTTCGAACTTTAAAGTTCATCCTTTGCATCTCATGAAATATATCTAGAGGTAATACTGCCTTGCTATTAACTGACTCCTTCTAGTCTAGACCTCAAAATCGCCTTGGCTTCAGAAGTTCACTATTTGTATGATTATTTTCCTATGGTCAAAGCAAAGCGTATATGAATTAGATGTGAACTCCGGATAGTGAAATCACACAAGCGCTCATCTTTGAACCTACAAAAATTCTGCCCTCACAGAAGTTTACTGCTCGGGAATATCTAGGATCGTTGCGGATTGATCGTGGTTGATGCGGTCAGTTCACGCATTCGTGTTCCCTGTGACGTGTCCCAAAGCTGATCGTAGTGCAGATTTTTTGGATGAATCGCTCCCCATTTAAGGTGGGCTGAAGGATTCAGAATTTTAAAACTCTGTGAAAATGAAGGCTAATGAGCTAAATGCAGACTCTCGTGAAAATTCATACTACAGGGTGTATCTATCTATAAAAGTACACTTTTCACAAGAGCTGATGATTATTATCTTTACAAAGTTTTATGATAAGGAAATCTGAGAGTCTTGAGGTTGAAAAGTTATAAATTGTTCACCCATTCAAAGATGCAGAACATGAATTATTTTTTCTTAATACTTGTTTTACATTTATATTCCTGACTTTATTTTCTATTGCGCATTACTCGAAGTAAACTAACAATTTGAACGCATGCGCATTTTGAAGCTGAACTTCATAAACTCAAAGCTATTCCGGAACTGGATTCAGGTAAAACAAATCGCCTATTTAAGTACCAAATCTGACTTGAGTAAGTCTGAGCTGACGCTTAGTCAACCATTTCGCTTCGAAAACTTTCTAGAATTGCTTACGAAATAACGCCCTGCTCACTTCGACACGTACAACGATGCATGACAGAAGCGCCTGGAAACCCTTTCGGACCGTCTGTTCCTCTCGTGAACAGCTGGACTTGGCCACTGTATAAAGAAAGGTCTGCTCGTGCGGCTGACAGGTGCACACAAAGTCTCCTGCTCGACACTCTACAGAAATATTGCTCAAACAAAATGCCCTTAAACGCTGGTCCATGGTGAATACCGCTAAATATAACAACCTCTATTGATATTGGCCCTTATGGCAAGATGGCCGTGCACCGAAAGGGGAGATGATACACGAGCGCTCGTCCGCATTGGGGGAAATGATTTACTCGGATCATATTTACTCATACTTTTTGGTAAAAGTCTGCAACACACTAAGAGCTCAGTCTTCCATTCCTTGATAAATTTGATAACTTCAAAAGGATGTCTTTCCCAAGGTTGCACGATTATAAACGAACATTATATTTACACAGTGTGAGTCGTTCATCATTCGCGTAACTAGGAATAGATGACAATTTTCATGAAAATGGGTAAAATATTCTTGAAGTATCCAGCTATGCATCTTTGGTAGGACAGACATGATATTTTTGTGGCCATAAATTGCATGTGTGAAATTTAAGGTATAATTAGTGCGGAAAGTAAATTTAAAAATGTTATAATTTCCCAATACTGAAATGATTACTGTTGTACGTCACAGTAGAATAGGACTCGACGTAGTTCTTGTATTTGCACTTTGACTGCAGATTGCTTCGATTTGCAGTACGTGCGTTTGCGGCATCTTTGAAACACAGAAATTACGAAGATAAATAGTCCACAACGAGAGGTTTCATCATTCTTGCAAGTACCATAAGTACAAAATCCACATCAGTCTCATTTCCCACTCAGTGCAAATAGAATAAATACTACTTCAATATGTCTATTTTCATATTCCTGTCCGTAAGTTCTTAGTGGATAAACTTCCAAACATAATTCCTAGGCCAAACTCATCTTTTCTCTCTTTGTATCTGGAACACCCTGTGTATAAAATATGGAATTGTTCCCGCGCTGAGCCGAGATTCGGAGAAGGTTGTAGGCACACAGCCGTCGGGACGGCCGTAAGAGCGAGACCGGCGGCCTGACTCTGCCTAGATTAATGACACCCCAGTGGTGCGCGGGATTGATTACTCTCAGTGCGTGCGATGTGACCCGGCCAGGCATCTTTGCCTCGGCCTAGTGAATGCGACAGAATTTTGAAGGAATTGGTCGGCATCAAGAGCTTTTGAGCCCTGGTTGAGGCGGAATGCTAATGACTAATGCCATATTATGATGCGCTAAGTGCACACTTAAAGTAAATGTATTTAGTGTGACCGTGATCGTTTGTGCTCGTTTTATTGACACGGAAGGTAAAGCTCTCTGAAATATTTCACGAAACTTTCAATGAACGCTGTACATAAATGTAAGCCGATCAGTACACTGTGCTCTCACACACATTTGACGACATAATAGGAAATTTGCTACCGTTTCACAAGGAGGTTCAGGTGGAACCAAAAATCCATTCTACTATTCCGCACGTTGATGACTGGCTGATTTCAATTAATGAACCTTAAATATCAGAGAAAAGATACGAGGTAACAATTGTGGAGCCAGCTAACACATGTGGTTTAATTACCGGCGAATTCAAGTAAGAGCATTTCGTACAAATGTATTTTGTTCTTTGCATATGACGATGTGTTTCACTGAAACTGGTAACAGAGCATTGCGGTGCCTTAACATATGTTTGCAAACTGCACTGTGCTTGGGTCACGTAGCATCATTTTCCTTAAGTGTAATTTAGAAGTAGGGTTCTAGATTACATCTGCATGTCTCATTATATATGCAGAATTAATCAAATTTCCACTCTTCTCTTGACATGCCTGTGTGATAAAATCATCACTCTTCAGCTCTAAAAAGCAGTGACAGGTGGCGTGTGAGGATGTGCGCGGCTACGTGATACCGCACCGAGTAAATGTGTCGAGTGTACATTCTGCAATAAATCTCTCATTACCCTAACTGGTAGGTATATTTGTTAGGAATAACTGTATTTTTCACTAGCATGGCTATAGACGTGTTGAATTATATAGCCTGCAGAGGAACATGTTTAATTGCATGAAGTCTAGTACCAAACTTTTCAAGTAACCGTTGTTTTTACTCCCCTCAGGAGGCACAGAAGAGGCAATAGGCTTAGGTTAGACCGGTTTGTGTATCGTATGCTATGTAGACAAGCGTCCCCAAAGGAGCACTATTAGGTTACCTCAACTACGTTGGGATTTTTATCTTTCGTGTCCTCCAGGCTTTTTTAAAATTTCATATCTTTGCTATCTGACGTATGTTTTTTCTTCCTTTTCATTCATAACTTGCTATTTCTATGCGTTAGAGATCCTGTTTGAGAACACACATTGTGCGAAGATTCCTCGTTTTCTATAATTCATACTGAATAGTCACTTCCCTTCGCTCATTTTCGATCACAATTCGTTTGGAAAGGATGAATTAGACGAAGAAATAGTATAATCTAATCGTCATGTGAACTTTTTTTTCTCGGGGCATTTGTAGAAGTAACGTAGTGTAAAGTGTGAATAAGTGAAATTTTAGTATGTTCTATCGTAGACTTACGGATTGTGCATCACGGTTAGCAAATCTCGTATCATGCTGTTACGAAACTCAAAACAGCGTGTCACCATGCATTTCTGACTTTTGAGTTTTGGTTTTATGACGAGCGTAGGGCACGCGTGTGTAAGAAGTGCATAGTATTTTTTGGCATGAGATTGGTTCGCGAGCGACATAATTAAGTTTTTTGGTGTCAGAAGGGCTCTCCTCCTTTGAAATACATAATAATCCTCTTGAAGTATATAAGAATTGAATTTAATAGAATTTTTGAAAACTACGGTGCATTAATATCTTATATATCATCAATAAAACCAGATCATCGCTATTAGTTAAATTCCGGTGAAGTTTTAAAGATTTAAAAATACGAAATGTATGATTACTATCCACGATACGATAGTCTTGACATGGTTTCAACCTATCAACGTCATTTATTGTTTCGAAGGTGTACGCATGAGCTGGCCGAAAGTAGCTTGTGTAGCTAATTTTCATAACAAGTGTTTCAACAATGGTGATTTTCAAAATAATTTTAAATTTTATCGGATTAAATAGAAACTTGACTGTTTCAAATAATTTTCTGCGGCGGGAAAAATAGAGCAGTAATTGATCAATTTTTCTAATTCTAATTGCACAGTAAGGCTTTTGTAAGCACTCGTATTTGCTACGCTTCATTGGAAGAGCATATTTAAATTTTGTTTCATTCTAATGCAGATGGCTAAATGTACGGAATGTACAAGGTCAAGCAATTTTTATTGATGCGATGTAACTTCCTCGTAGAGCTGTCTGTAGGATGTATCATGGTCGGTTGCGGCTCCCCTCTTTGGGCGATTTATCGACGATTCTCGCCAGTAATGAATACCGCATCGAGGGAACTAGGGCTCTCTTCCATTCGGAAAATCTGAGCACTGAACAGGAGCTACTAGTGCAAAGTTTTACTCGGGTGTATATACTATTTCAGTGTTGCATTTGACATTGATGTTATACGAGATTTGAGCGCCTAATTTTCTGCGGCCCGCTCGTTTTGATTAACTAGTGAGCACTCGCGCGTAAGCATTAGAAGGAGGCACAATTGTATTCTAATCCAAGTCACTTGAACGTGCCCTCGAATACCTTATAATGACTCAAATAGTATATTTTAATTTTTGATGTAGAGAACGGGTGAGCATCAGAATATACGTTACCCGACCTATATTCTAATACCCGACATGGGTGGCAAGCTCTGGAAGCCAACATTCTGGGAACCTGTCAATGGTTGTGTGTAAACATCTCTCAGTTTGTCTCTCAACTGGCACGTGCGTCGTGTTGCTCTCAGCCTCGGCAGCCGTCCATCAGTGATCATTTTTCTCCATGATAAACGAGGGCAAATATCGATGCCAGCCCAGCCTTTAGCATGACTATAGCTCTCACAAATGTGACGTCACGAGGGATGCTGCAGCTTCTTGAGCGATCGACTGCTGTTCAGCCTGTATCTTCTACCCTGCTGCTGTTGCTGCTCCTCACGCTCGCGATCGTGTTAGCGTGAGTGCAGCACATCTTTGCCGTTGCTAGTTAGTACAGAAATTGGCACTGGCTTTTCTTTTGATTCTAGCAATTGCTTGTGATCTTCTGATCCTAGATTTTATTTGTTTTAGATAATGCTGGGGATACAACAATTTTACTTTCTGTATTGAAGCTAATCCGAGCTGTTAATTAGAGTACATCCGAGCTGCTGTTAATCCTAACTGTTGATAATCTAGTTTACGGTAATTGTGGGCAAAGTAATGTTTTCGATTGTTGCTGATATAAAAGACTCTTGCTCTTGTTGCTGTTCTATGGAGTTGTTCTTGCTCTTTTTTTATAATTTGGTTGGTCTTGACTCGTACTGACGTAATCACTATCGCTCTCATACGTACTAGGTTTTCGATGTTGCCGGAGCTCGGCCCTATGATTTTTATTGTGCAGTCACTGGCACTGTTCAGTAATGATTTCTCGATCACTATATTTTTAACGTGTTACTCATAATATTGTTCTAGCCAACGCTTATGCTACTGAGAAAGGTACTGATTCTCGCTTCAAGAGCTTGTAATTGTGCCTCATACGGTTGACGTGTTGGTCGTTATTCTACCGACTCTCTTCTTCCCTACGCTTCTTTTCACTTGCTGTTCAGCATACGCCTCAGCAGATGGAGGTAATGTGATTGTAGAAAGACTTGCATACAAAGCACGCAAACCTCGGCACAATACATCTCGGTATTCTTAATTATTTGATATGGTGCGAAAGATATTCGAGGGCTTTATTTTGTAATGAAAATTGGATAATTTTTTCGAAGGATATTCGTCAATTGAATTCGTCAATTGATGTTCGTCAATTTAAGAATAAAATTTTATTTATGATAATAATAGAAACATATGATACTTGCTGATTTAGGAATGAAATTACTTGGTAACACTAAGAGTACGATATAGATTTCTTTCCTTAATTGTGCGCGTAAACGGTTTTGACTTCATCAATTCTAATCTTGAGAAATGCTTCCTTTCTTCGGAAAGGCCTTTCAATCAATATCGAGATATACGCATGAAACGCAGCATAAGACTCATTAGTATAGAATCAGTGAAGTTTCTGACTTGCGCTTTCGATTACATTTTGTGAATTTGTGAGTTTGAAATCTAGCACCAATGAACTTGTAATTTCCATTTCGCCCTTATCTGGCACTGTACTGAAATGCTGTGGGAAACATTGAGAACACGACATGGGCGCGTACACTACAGGTCATGATCAAATCATGAGTGATGTTTCTCTCCCTTGAGTTGTAGATTAATGTTTGAGTGACGCGATTGATGAGAGGAGGAAGGGCAGCTTAGAGCGGGCTGCGTTTCTGCTTGGTCATCTCCGCAGCGCAGAGAGGGAAAAATTTCTAAAAAGGACCCAATTGCTGCTGTGCGAGTGGAGCAGAGGGACGCTCGCCTCACGTACCGTTGAGCGCTAACTCGCATGGATGCCGAGTCCAAATATAACGACTTCAGGAGTAACGTTGGAAACTCCGCTAGTAAATAGCTGATTTTTCTCTTACGGAACCTCATTTCAATTGCAGTGGAAGAACTCGACATCTCAATTAATATTCAAAAGATAAACAACGAGATAAAGGCGAGTTTCAAATGCACGATTAATAAGAGGCAGGACCTCTAAATACAGTTCAATCGTGGGCATATTAATTTGAATAAAAGAAATTCAATGAAATTTTTGAATCGAAGTGGAGTATTTCTGCTTGATCAAAACAAAGCACAATGGAGATACGATTCTGATGATCCATATTCGAAAAATTAACATTTTTGCTTGAAATGATCTACTATCAAATATTGGTTTTAATTGACGTTATTGGAGGTTGAGTTACAGTATACACCACTTATCCGACTAATGATCATAGCACTAATCAACACCCGAGAGAGAGTGACGAAATTTTTCTGAAAGCGAGTCGATGCTCCCGAAAGTAACCTTTTTTTGATAACATTAAACATTAAATCTGTTCATTATTCGAAGTGCTGGGTACTCTGCGCCGCAGTTTTTTTAGCAGGTACTCGCGTAGTTTATTGCATGCTTTTCCAATGCATGATCGGGAATATGCTTTCAGCCACGGAATATTATGATGAAGTGTGCCATTGCTGCTTGCTGCCTCACCTTGAGATCACCAGCCCTCCCTCGCTAAGGGAACCGATAGTTCTTTCGCAATCTGACCCTGGCAGATTGCAAACAATAACGCAGTTGGACATTGGACAGATATCGTAAACGTTGGTGTACCCCTTACTGGGACAATTCTGAGCTCAGATCTGTTCACCACTACGTGTTGTGTACTGAAATGGGTTGAAGTCTACGCAGCTTATGTTTCATTCATCAACTTTTCACGAGTCTTTCATATTTCTTGTGCTATTATTAGTCGTCTGTTCTGGGAAATTGTCATGATTCTCACATTGGTAAGTTATCGTCAGCAACTGCAGTAACGTATGCAATAACAGTCTCAGCTTTGACACGCACATTGCTCAGCACCTCGAGAGATTTTCTACGACATGCACGAGTTACCACCGAGCAAATCTTTACAAAACCATCCTAGATAGAATATTTAAATCATGAAAGAACTGCATGATTCACAATATCCTGAGAGAAGTGTTCAGTGCACATAACGAAGCAAGCAAGGGTTGGTAGGTCGTGGAGCTGGTGGCGCGCGCCCTCTCCTTCGCGTGGCGGCGTCTCTCCAGCAACGCAGCTGAAGCGTGCGCTCAAGATCTGCTGCAGCCTCTCGCGGGGAGGCCTGAGGACCTGGTGCGGAAGTAACGAGCTGGAGAGCATCTCGCGCCCTGGAGCGGGTCCGTGCAGCTCGTCCAAGATTCATTTCTGCAGCATGCCCTGCCAGATTGTCATCTTGAAAACGAAGATTTAACAAGTCACATCAATCTAGCTTGTTAAAAAGTTTGTCTAGGATACGAAGTTTCTTTCCAGTCACAAAAAAATCGGGCATTGAATAGTGTAACCAGTATTTGGCGTGTGGTAAATATCAATATCCTGAACCCTGCTGGGTCCCTGGATTGCTTCTGTGAGTGCAGTACTGCATTTTGCGGCTCGCTTTCGTTCGGAGCAATATTTAAGATATCACACTAAAAATTCGTACGTCCTTATTGCTGATGAGTAACATCAACCTCAGTGATGAGGTGGAAGTGAATAGAGCTATAAGTGAAAGAAAACTCTTCGGTGAGTCAGTGAGAAATCCATACGAGTACATTTTTCTCAAGAGCGCCCAACGTTTCAAAGTAAAATGAAATCAAAATTTTAGCTTAAAGAACTCACTATTCATGACATCCGGAATTCGTGAAACGATTAGGTATGAAATGTCAGATCCCTGACTCGAGAGGAAGCTTGACGAATTCTTGAAGTTTCTGCTTTGAAGAAATTAACGGTGCCTTTTAATAACAAAGCTCTACTTGAAAATTGCCGGCTTGTTCTGAATAAATAGCGTACACATGAAACCGTTTCTTTCGCGTCCTCGAATTTATTTTGACATTGATTAGAAAGGATGACCGCTTTCTATGTTTTTTATTCTGGACTATTTGAAGTGACGATAAATTCATCTGGTCACTGTAGGGAACAGAGGAACCCCTTCTTTTGAAAGCAAGGCTTATTATCCCTAAATAAATCTTATTAATGTCATGAGTGCATTAAGAATCGATTCGAGGATCGGAGTGTTTTGTACGGAAGATTCTCTGTATCGATCCGAGTGGACCGTACGCTCCCGGACACACGGGCGACCGCGGTTGCCAGTGTGCGATTAGTCTCTTCAGCTCGTCACTTCTAACTTCGCAATGCTCTTTTTTCTCCGATGTAAAGTTAAGTGTTTTGTTTCCAGCTGTGACAGACTCAAATTTCGTAACGGGTGCTACTTAATGGTCATTCGAATAAAACGCTCAGTGGTATTCAAGGTTGGAATTTTGAAAAGAATTGTTCAACTTGGGTTCTAACCCGGTATGTCTTCAGATGATCGGGAATACCTACTAGAGTTGAAAACTTGATGTTATGAAAGCAACTAGCACCGTATCAGCGCCTGCCATGTTTTTCAGATTGCTCCCCTCAGGGGGCATAGGATAGGCCATAGGCAATAGAGGTAGGTTAGTTAGGTTTGCCTATTCTATGCTATGGGGACTAGCGCCCCCAGGGGAGTACTGCTAGGGTACCTCAGCTTTAGATAGGCCTTCGGGACTTCTGTCTTTCGTGCCCACTTTGCTTCCTTCCGTTTTCATTCCTTCTTCGCTATTTCTTATTTGTCTTTTCTTGCTCTTCCTTCTTAACTTGCTGTTTCTATGCGCAGGGGATCTTGTGTGGGAACACACCCTGTGCATAGAATCCCCGTTCTCCTAAGTCCATACTAAATGGTCCCTACTCTTTCGGTGCGAGATAGACTGAGTTTCTGAAGCGCTGCTTTCACTACTACTACAACTACAACTTTTCAGATTGCTGTACCGTACACGTTGTTTTCAACTGGGATGTGTTTCGATGGGAAACACACCTTCGGTTTTTAACTTTCTACGGTTCCATTTTTATTACGTTTCTCGCAGTAATAGCGGCACCTGTGGGACAGATTAACGTATTTTTGGTAATGCTTATGAGGAACAATATCCTGATTTTTGGCAGAATAATTTTTCTTCTCTTTCCTTAACACATGGAAGCGATGACGTAAGTGCGTATATAAATTCGGTAGCATGATCATGGGACTTTGAATTGAGAAGTTGTTCAGCCCAAAATGGAATGAAATTGTTTTTGTTTATGACCCCATTAGGTGCCGATAACGTTCTAACTCTAATGTATTTCTAAAATGGTACCCTATCTAGGTGAAAATGCCAATAATTAGCGATTGCGATGCAAGCTACGTACGTTTTCTGTTGAATAAAGCAATATTTGTACACGGTTTTTGACAATTATGAACGGAGTCATTGCATTGAAAGTAGTGCGTGAAGAAGGGGAGAGGGAACTGGTGACCCCAGAGGAGCATTGTTTGGGCTCCTCAGCTTAACATAGATAGGCCGTCGGGACTTCTATCTTTCGTGCCCACTTTTTTCTTTCAATTTTCACACCTACTTCGCTATCTCTTATTTGTTTTTTCTTCCTCTTCTTTCTTAACTTTCTGTTTCTATGCGCAGGGAATCCATTGTGGGAACACACTTGTGCATAGATTCCCCGTTCTCTACAGCCCACACTAAATGGTCCCTCCTTCTCATCGCTCTCTTCGTACCACATTTCATCGGGATAAGGAGCTATAAACTAATGAATAAACCAGTCAAAGAAGAGGAGACTCCAGGCCAGAGAACAGTTTTTACCCGTAAGTTTACACGTTGTAAATCAGATTGTTAGTAAATTTGAAAATTCTTGCAATACATCCTCGAAAAATGAATGCGGATTCTGTGATTGCGAATGTTTCGTGAAACTTTTTCAGTGCACAGTGTTACATGTACTGTCAGTTGAATCGAGTTTCAGCAATGAACTCTTCTTAGAAGATGCCGTTTTATTAGTGATTGAGACTTTGAATTCATTCAGAAGGTTTAACTTCGTAGGTCGTTTGAACTCCAGTTCAGAGAGCGTATGATATTATTTAATACTGAACGGTGACGGCTTCGGGTCATTTTAGATTTTTTTTACAAGTTTTTGTTAATCAAATTGAAGTCCGTTGATGCATTTCTTATGGATCTGAGTGAAAGGTTTATTTCCTAAGCTAGGACAGCTTTGCCCCTCCAGTGGGTGCATTCTCCGGCGTTCAGGTCTGCTGAGAATGAAAAATCTTGATGCTTTCAAGAACTGTTAGTTCGGGTTTTGTCTTCCCGTTCGATAAAGTCCATGATGGTGGAACGTCTGTGTTACTTACATCATTCATTGTGACTAAAATACAATTTTTAGCGCCAAAATATATGTTTTAACATTTTCACTGATGTCAAGACGCATTACGAATACCAGAACTAGTTCCGATAAAAATCTCAAGAATTCCACGCTAGGCCTACCATCGAACCCTTGATACATATGTAAAGTTACCGCATAGGAAGTCGTATAAAAAATTCCTGTAAATTCTCTCGACAGGAAACTTTGCACAATACAAATCTCATTCGCATCGGTTTCTCGTAGCTACTTTTGTGACACCTGTCTGCGGTCAATGCAGGAGACGTTCTCTTTGTACTCCATTTTGTTCTTCCTCTTGCGTCGAGCGTTTCTAAATCTGGTTCTTTAGAGTGACTATATTCTCCTTTTATATATTGACTTTAATTTTCCGTCAATGCCTTAGAGTTTCGTACAGCAAAACTCGTATATTAGTTTCTTTTACTGGTTAACTCTTGAGTAATTTCAACAGATTTCCTTCCAGGGTTTATATGATTGACTTTGAATATTTTGAATATTTTATCTCGTGCTTCTATGTAGTTATTATGTCAAATTCTAACTTATCCAATTTTGATTTCGAGAAACACTCGCCCTATTTTATGCTACAAAGTGTCGGTTTCTATACTTTCAGTCTCCCATTCTGGAGTTTGAATGCACACCATCAGGGTGATCTTTGAACAATATCTATGTTAGACATATTTGTGACGTCATCGCATAATTATTTGAAGCGTAGAATTGAGTATCTTGGAGCTCGTCTTCAGTGCTAGGCTGACTCAGATGTCTGTGCGGTGAAGTGCATGGTCCTATCGTGTGAGGCCTTCCAGATGAGCGTGGCTTTGTTCTTTGATCTACACTCGCGGCAGGGGGTCCTGGAGACGCGGGGCTTTACAGGCCGCTCGCATTTTTGTGGAGCTGAACTCCAGGAAAGGATATCGGCTATTATTGAATGCACTAAGGTGGAGCTTCAGTGTGGCACTGGAAACGTGGGGCATTACAGGCCGCTCGTATTTTTGTGGAAGTGAACTACAGAAGAAAACAGAGAAAATATAAGACGGTAGGTTTATACGGAATATACGAATGGAGAACTGCATTACAAGTTTTTGCGCTTGAAAGTTTCGTCGAGAGGGATACCCTGGTATCGCGGGACGAGTCTCACCAAGTATACATTGTTTCAGAGCAGCTAGTAGAAGATGCCCATTCATTCAATCAAAAGCGAAACCAAGAGCGAAGGCGAAGTAATTTCACAAATTTATTGATTTCCTTATGAGAAAAAACTCATTGAATGTCTAAAGTTACTTCAGAGATGACGTGCGTTTACAGTTCACGGTTCTTTTGGCTTTTGCGACATAGGATGTTGAAGTTCAAAGTGGCTAGAATAATGAACGATGCTTCAAGTCCATCGAGTAGTGAGTGTGAAGTAATAATCAATTAGAAAAACTCCTGACAACTAATGGTTGAGAGCGGGATTGGGTCTTTATTAAATCGTATGTATCTCGGTTTAGTTCAACGAATGGAAACGAGTGAAGTACATTAGCAGCAATTAAAATGAACCTTGTTCATAACAAAACGAAGACTTCAAATTTCGGTGGACATGCGTGCGATGAGATTCAAGTATGCCACCTGTGTCAGACTAGACTTACTTTAATTTCGCTTTTGAAAATGAAATAGTTCGTGCTTTTGGATGCCAAGGTGCTTGTAGCGCCGCCGTACGTTGTGACATGACGGTTAAACGACGTGGTGACGACCGAGCCACGTTTTTGGCTTCGACTGAAGTGAGAGATGGGGAAGGGGGTGGGTTGGCACGTCAGTTGGTATGAGAGTAGGCTTACGTGTCGAAATGTCCCTGGTGACCTTTTTGGTTCGCCTTTACATTACTGAGAATTACGCTCTAACTAGTGAATATGTTGTGATCGATCATAACGAACAGCCGCGGTACTTTTACTTGCTTCGATGCATTGGAACTCTAAACCATTCTTTGGAACCAGCTACTTTTATTCGTGCGCTAACAACGTAGCGGAGTATTGAAATATTCGGTGCAATGACATTTGGAGGACGTCAGTTTTAATTACATCGAAGCGACTTTTCACATATAAATTAAAGGCGTCCAAATAAGAACGTGATGCAATAAAGTGTCTTCGTGCGCTCCTCTCTATTAGCGTTCTCAAGAGGACGTCTGCTTTCACTGCTTGTCAAAGTGAGATTATGTGAGGCAAAGCTCGAAGCAAGTCTTAGCTATAGTTACAACACGATGTGCAGTATTTGTTCATTGCAAATGGTTTGTGCGCTCTAAACTTTATCGCGGCTGAGTTTTTGTTGTCACATTCCTTTTCTGTGGTTTGTTTTTATGACTTCTGAATTTCATTCAATGCTTTTTATTTTCTTATATCAAATTTCTTGAGGGTGTCAAATCGTAGTCCTTCGAAGTAAAACCTAATCCTTGAAGAGTATAAATGTCGAGAACTTTTATTTGAGTTTTTAGAATAGTGTTTTACCTAATTTGGTCATCAATAATGTTTTTGTGGACATGTGTTTATTTGAATTGTATCGGTGGATAGCGATATAGTTGATAAAATTATATCGGAGCATTTTCTTGCAACCATTCTAGTTTTTTTTGCGGTTTATTCTCGTACAGCATAATTATTCCAAGCTGAGACCTGAAGGCATGCATCAGTCATTGTCAGTTCGATGAAAATGGGGCGAAGTGAATAGTTGTAAAAACAGTACCTGTACGAATAATGAATTATTCATGTAGCTAGCAGTATTGAAATCAGTGAAAACCCGTTTCGCTCATTTTAGCCTGACTCTTGTTAAAATGATGTCCCTCGCATTTGATTTCCAACTTAGTGAACAAACTAGTATGGGGTAATTTTCTTGAGTATAAAAGTTGGGTAAAGTCCTAGCCACGGACTCCCACTCGGAGGGCGAGTTCAGCTCTGGCTGTAGCGGGGGGCCAAGGAAGCTCTGCAGGGGGCTCACATTACCGCTACATTTGAGGCAAATGTCGACAATCAAATCATATTCCTCGTCTCTTTCATTGCACGGTGATGCTTTTAAAAGTGACGGCAAGTATGAAAATGTTCGCGCTTGGTAGCGATTGAATTCTATGCCGCTGTTGTTTATTCATTGCTGAATGTTTCGTTAAATATTCTGCTTTAATTTCTACATCGGAACATAAGAGGAACGTTCATCACCAAGCCGTAAATTTTGTTAGAATGGCTTAGTTAATTTTTTGATTTCATTTTCCGTCTACATTTAATTTTGCGGTGAAATATATCTATGCTGCTTGAAATTTCATCGCGTAGTCTAGATATTTTACTTTTCCTTTGGCCATGTTGCTCATTAATCTTCTTCAAATCTGTCACCTTTCCTACCACCTAAGTTTTCCATCTGTGTTACAGAGACCGAATGATTTTACAAACATTCGTAATTTGTTGGAATAGCGCTTTGGAAAGGTGTTGTACTTTTGTCTCGTTCGAAACGAGCTTTTTCGTCTCTCACCTCATCTGGAAATAGTTTGGTTTTAATTGTAAATTGCTTTCAAATATTCAGCGAAGTAATTTCCATACAAAAAGTACTGACTAAGCATGATATACCGATGATTACGTAGTGATGAATTTTATGGAAACGCATTGCTGTTCAGAAATTGACCGTAGAATTATACAAACTCCCTCTTGATTACAGCAAGTGATTAAACTTCATGGCCAATGAGCTCACCATTATTGTAGAACAGTGTTGGTATGTACACACGATGATCTCACTCGTAAATTAAATGCATTCCAAAGGAGCGAGCTCTCTTCTTTATTGTGAACTACTCGTGACGAATATGCTTAGGTCTGAAGTCTTAAGAGATTAGCGTGCATGTGGACTGGACGAGCCCCTGTTCGGCTTCAGAAAGCCACAGCCCTAATTAGAAAATGTCATTTCGATCCTAAGTGGTCGACAATTGATTGATGCTTCTATGCTCCAGTCCTTTTTTTTCTGCGCTTCTACCCTAGCCATCGAATTTCATAGATGATATCGGTGCAGAGATCTCTAGAGAAACATGCTGGGAGTATGTCGTTCACACTAAATATTCATAGCGAATTTTCAAAGATCATTTTCCTGTCCACCGAGCCAGATTTGAAAGACAAAATTGTTAAAAATGTGTTAATAGTTAACAAGTCGTTCCTCAGTTGAAGAAAAAACGAGTGTGATCACTGATAGAAAAATACCTCGATAACAGAAGTCTCAGATCAACGGTATCGTAGTTTAGAAAAATATAGAAATATAAAAAAAATCAAAAGGTTCAGCTTTTCTCCGCGGAGAATTTTGCTTGAGCGTGTGAATTTCCCGCGCTTACACGTATGTTCTCTTCATATATACTCGTATATAATCACATAGGTGAAAGAGAAGAAAAATTTCTAAAGTATTTCATTTGAACGTTTCGAGCTCTGAGCTCATTATCAACAAGGAACATGGAATGAACGTCAGAAAACATACATGATGGTTATACATACCGGACAGACGTATCTGTAATAGTCAAACGTTTTCTAATGTTCATTTTAGATTCCTTGTTGATAATGAGTTCAGAGGTCGAGACGTTTTAACCGAAGTATTTTAAAGGTTCCTCTTCTCTCACCTTTAAGATCAATTTCCTCAAAATGTTCGCAATCATACTCGTATACATGTGCCTATGTGTGCACGCACTTGATATTGTCTACATAGTTGCTATGTACATATACTCACAAGTCCCATTCAAAAATTTCAGTATCTTTTCACTGCAGTACATTTGCTGCTTTGCACTGTGATGAAAGCCCGCAGTTCAAACGAGAGCGTCTTGTGACAAATTTAAAAATTAGTCAAACCAGCTCTACTTGCAGATCATGGAGAGGCGATTGCAGTTTACCAGATGGAAATGTGTGTGTAACGCAGGCTTTTACGACGAGTTCAGTTTGGCGAAAACATTTCCTAGGTAGGATGCATGACGTTCTTGCTACAATAATGTTCCGCATGTCGCAAAATTTGGCCGCAAACATCACAAGTTGGACTAGGCTCTCTGGTTTAAGCCACGGAATATTCACTCACATGTTCATTTGTGAGACCACTATGAATTGCAAGATGCCGTACCTATAGTTTATCACGTCTATACAAAATGTCCGAATTGAATAATACCGTTTACAACCATGACAACGCGAGTTCAGGTACGACTTGACCTGGTACAACGCTAGAAGTTTCCACGGCTATTTCCTCCTCCCATCACTTTCTCGAGTTCTTTCCTCCTTTCCCCCCTCTCCCCCTCACACACACATCCATACACCTAAGAGGTGTGCGCTGGTAAGCATGGGCCTTAAGAGTGGCCTGAGGACGTGGTGCTCCCCTGAGAATTGCTGGAACTCCAAAGCTTCCCACAGGGGCATTTTAAGAGAGTGTCGGTGTCCCTAGAGGACATGGTGTTCCTTAGAGACGTACCCAGTTACCAGCGGCAGTCTGGTGTGGGTCCTAGTGTGGCTAATTTCTTAAACGGATGGATGTCCGCTTCACGCACATGCCTCTAGGTATCTGAAAACTTGAATTGTGTCATCGAATAGAATCGAAGTTGATTTTAAGAGTTTCTTCTTTTCAAGGAAGAAAGTCACCTGACGAATTTCTGTTCAAGAGTGTTTGCTCTTCTCGTGTTTCTTTTTATTCGCTGTGCTACTTCAACTAATGTGCTCGTACAAAATAATCTTTCGACTCCAGAGTTCTCATACTCTGTTCTCATTTCAGAACTTCGACGTGTGGAGCCCTGGGTAGAATCAGTACTTATAGACTCATAAAGTTGCATCTTCTGCTCTGTACCCACTCCCTTGTGATTGGTTACAATTTTCTAGTCGCTCATCATATTCAGTAGTGGTATTCGAGATTATTTTGCTTGTCCCACGGTCACGATTATTCGGGTAAAACACTGGTGGTCACTCGAGAATGCTACGTCTGGCAAGTTTAGTTTTGATGTCCATAAAATTTACGGTAACTGTGATTTCTACGTTAACCGTTAAATTGGGAGGAAATTTCTGTTCATAACTACATCGAAAAAAGATGGAATATGTACTTTGTTTCTGTTCAAGAAGGTCTCCCACGAGTTTTGATGACCTCATCCTGTAGAAAGATTTCCGAGCTTGAGAAAAGAGCTATTGAGCTTCCCCATTGAAGCCAATGGGTGTTAAATGATGCAGTGTAGAGTTCAGGTACCGGAGAAAAGAGGCGGTGGGAGAGAGGGACAGAGTAGGAGAGCTGTGTGGGTCGGTTAGGTCAGCCAGAGAAGCTTCTGAAACGATCTTGCCCATTGGGTCACACTTACCCTCCCCGCCCCCGCTTGTGGGCCACCCCCGCATTGTGTTTCGCGCCAGCCTTTCCTGTGAATTTGGTCCTTCTGTTCTTCTCCTTCTCTACCGATGCAGCTGTCCCTTCCACTATGAGGAGAGAGAGAAAAAAAGACCGACCATCGACGGTGATTCCGTGCAGTGTTCTCAATGATTTTTTCTGCATTCAAGGAAAATGGTAGGGACTGTAGGGAAGGTATGACACTCCGCGAACGTCAGTATTCAGAATGACGCTTTGAACTTAGCTGCCTTTAACAAAAGTTTTCATGCGAATTTGAAACCTTGCTTCTAACGATCATTCTTCATGAGTTGAATCTATCTCCATTAGTATACATGGGCCTAATGGAAAATGGGGAAAGGATTTATAACCCATATATTCCCAGAGACCGCGTGTGCATATGTGTGGAGGTCGAGTCGAGTTTCTGCTTATGTCGACCCTAAGCGTGACGGGTCTGCCTGCGCACGCTGGCTCAGCACGTAGGCCAGCGCGCACCCAAGTATTGGAACGCAGCACAAAGTTAGGATACAGTCATGCCTTGTGCAGTTTTGAAATTTCACCAAACGTGGTATTGTTATGTATGAAGCGGGCGTGATACCGTGAGATATTCCCGATAACTTCTTAGGTTTCAGTCTTGTTATAAAATAAAGGAAATTATGTTTAACCATTGGTATTTTGATCAGTTGTGTTTGGCCAGCAAAAATTAGATCGTTCGATCGTAAGACGATGTGCAAAACCTCCGATATCGACCAGGTTAGCCTACGACTGACAGTGAGCCAAATAGCAACATTTGGTTTTCAGAGATGCTGTACGCAATCAAAAGATCAGTCATATCGTATCAGTAGTATGGACAGCATCGCATAGTTCGTTTTATTCATTATGTACCCTATAAGCTAGGTTGTGGGTTTGAATACACGTCCATAGATTAACGTTTTTATGCCAGCCCCTCCATCGCACGCGGTGCCCCAGGTGCGGACGCGAGGTCGTCTTCCTGAAATATTTTGGAGGCCTTCTCGAAGAAACATGACGACCTGCGCTGGGATAAAGTTATTTTTCCAAGTATCAATTTTGTTTTTGGATTTCTGCACACTTCGGTGTTCTAAGAAATCTTACATATTTTTTTTATAAAACTAAAAAATTTTTACGTACTATTTTTGGACAAAAGCACGCTTATTTATGTTGGGTAACGCAAGACTATTTACTCGCGATTGCTAAATGTGAAAGTGCACGTAAAATTCCAGTAAAAATTTTGGGTGTCTGCTGAGTCCTGCCGCTGCATTATGCACAGCCGCCATTTTCTGGCTCGATTAACGCCTGCTGCCGCTGCTGCGGTCATTGCTGCTGCTGCTGCTAGTGCTGCTGATACTGGTACTGGGGCTTTTACTGGTGCTTTTGGTCGTGCTTTTGCTGCTGCTTTTGCTGCTGCTTTTGCTGCTGTCGTTGGTGTACCTGTGGCTAGCGGTAAGGAGCTGTCTAGATGCTCTGATATCCGTCCATTTTTATCCGCCAGTCCGTAACGGCCTTTGCGCTGGCATATGTGCCTTAATTGTTAATTACCTATACTGCTTTATGAAGACTATCACCGAGTAATGTTGAGTTTCCAGTGACTCGATTTCAGAGTCTATATGTATTTTATTGAGGTATGAATGTTTGTATTCATATTTAATTAAATGACCGCTAAGGTCATTCGTTTTTTAGAACGACTTATGGACGAGCGTTTTTCTACAAAAATAAATTTAGATGTTTAAGTTTTATTTTCAGCGTTGTTCGTTCAGCGAACATGCTGCCTGGAGGTTAACGCGGGATGACTTATTAAAAGAGGTAAGGGGAGAGGGGGCTGTACATGGGATGTCCTTACGCAAATCTCGGGAAAATTGGATTTGAATTTTTGGTTGGGCCATCAGCTCTACTTGGGATATGTGCTGTTGGTTGCCGGCTGCTACTGCATATTTGTTCCAGAAATTTATATTGCTTTTGGATAAAAGAAACGTTGGAGGTTGTTCTATTCTGCGTTTTGATATTTTGGCGAAGTGTATTTTGTTGGTCCCACTCTTCCTCTTGCAATTCAAGTGCCTGTACCTGGCTAACCAGCTGGTGTCCTCGTTACTCTCTACTTTCCTTTTACTGTTCATTGTATCTAGACTATCATTGCTCGTGTGTAGACTATTTTCAGTAGCTATGTTTAAAAAATCCTAATTCAAAGAAATATTGTGCAGGAAATACTTAGCGAGTGGTTGTTGTCACCAGTTTTAACATGGAACTGCTTAGTTAAAAAAACTAAGGAAACGTGAAGCTTTACTAGTTTGTACTCCTATTATCGTGTAATTGTTTCTCTAAATAGTACCTCATGAATTGAATAATTTCAAATAATAATATTTTAAGCTCTCACAATCTCATTTTAGCTAATGAACGTGAGCTTACATGACCTTACTTCGTTCTTCTGCAAGGAATCAAATTAGTAAAATCGTTTGCTTGGATTAAGAAGCTGGTAGCCCCTCCTTAAATTTGTGTCTAGCGGTTGATGATAACAACTGAGATTCTCTCGACTAGAATGCGAGCAAGAATTTTTCCCATTTTCCCTCATGCGACCCAAGTCCAGCAGTGGGAGCGTGAGGTGCGAGCCCGGCCGTGCTCAGGGCAGAGCTCTGCCTCTGGGATGGGGTTTTTGGCGGCAGTTGGGCAGCTGCAGTCGGAGCGCGACCTGACCTTATCTCAAGTTACTAATTATACGCTGCAGTTCCTCCCTCCTTCCTTACTGCCGCCTCCTGACAGACCTTGCCACTTCTGTCTGCCCTACATTCGCGCCCACTGGCTCCGTATTTTATACTACTCTCCTTTGAAAGATTCAATGGCCACGTCGAAGTATGTGTAGGTATATGAAGCTTCATGTTTAGTTACAACTATGCTGACTTTTGCTGGATCATGGGCAGACAAGGTTCTCAATTTTGTTGTTTTATTCTTCTAATAAAGTCGATGAAAGAGTAACAGCCCGATTTAACAGCTTGGGGTTAAATTCAGCACACTGCACCAAATCTGAACATCACATTTTGTTATCGTAATGTCTTAGAATCAAAGTTCACGGTTAACCCCTTCCCTGGAGAATTTTTGCAATTTTCTGAGAATTTTCAATCTTAGCAGTGGACCAGCCTAATCCCAAAATAGATAACAATACAGATTTAAACGAAGCTTTAATGCCTGCGTATAAAGTTGGATACGAAATTTGGAAAAAAATTCACTGTCTGAGACCCACTGCAGTCATTCTCACAGAATTAGACTGTGATGAAGTAAATTTTCAAGTGAGCACACGACTAAGAGTTACTGCGGGCCCTGATTATATCTCAAATGAGGTAATTGCATTCTCTCAACACCTCGGCGAGCCAGTATCGGCGAGCAGTATTCCACATGCTCAAGGCTTCCCTCTCCCCTACACTAATCAAGCGGCGGCCGGAAGCGGACCAGGACAACCGTAGTGTGCGTGTGAGGCTTATCAGCGGCCTCATCTCCATAAAGGCATGAGAGCTCCTCCAGTTCTGGCGAATGAGCATCGTTTCTTTCCGGGAACTGTTCCTGCCCCTCAGCCCGTCTATTTTGCTCTTACACTACCCGGCAGAACGGTGTGGGTTTGATCATACACCATTTTCTACACGTTGTCGTGCCTCTCGATACCTATGTTGCTGTGGGGACAAGACAGTTTTCATTTCTTCACTTCATTAGTGTCCTGTTCGCAGTGTTATAGAGTGCTACTGCATGATGCAGTTGGTGCTCAAGTGCGGTAAACTTCATTTTGAATAGGGCGTCGAGGAGCACTCTGCCTCACTTAGTTATCAAAACTATTCAGTTTATGTGTTGCATTTCCGAGTCAAAGTTGCTACGATTGAGGGTGGGCAGTTTGTCCCAATTATTACGTGGATAATCAGAAGCAGAGATTGAAAACAGAATGTTCCATTGGACGGATGTTTTTTCTTTGCCTCGAGCATTCGGTGCTAGAAAGTGGGAACCTTGCTGCAGGGCGGCGCAGCAGCAAGGTTCACATTTCCTGCACGTTTCAGGATCGGTTCAAAAATTGAAACATTTTTTTCGTGTCTGTTATAAGTTTTGATAATCAGAAGGATTGATAATTTTATCTCAAAGTGAAAATTAATTTCTCGTTTTTATTTCTTCTACAGGTGAGAGTGAGATATTTGCTGGAGCCGCTGGGTTCCTGCTTCGTTGGTGAGTAGAGTTTTATGAAGTAGCGTCTACTTTCTCCCCAATCTTCCCTTTGAAAGTATTGACAGCGTTTGAAAAATAATTTCTCAATTCAAACTAGGCAGTGACATACATACATTATTGTGTAACTTTTACTCCGCAAAATACGTCGATTCTCCTAAACACGGGAAAAATGATTGGAGAGGTCAAAGGTGAGTTTTCTGGTGCCTTTTTAGGCTTGAGTTCCTCGTGACGGCCTAGACCCCAGTGTGTCGTCCTGTTCATCCTTGAGATACGGTGTAAGAGGAACGTCATCAGGCTCGCTGGCCTCATGTACGCGCGCGGTTTGCTTATATGTGATCAAATAGACTCATTGTTGCCGACGCTTTTGGGATTTATGGTGAATAACTGTCAATGACTCATCCTAATCATCTCCATCATGGGAGTTTCGATGATACTTGATACGTGTATGTACCAATCTTACTCATACTGTGAGATATGAGCTGTTGTTACTTGACTTCGCTCGTCATGGGCGTATGCAGTAGAGGCTGAATAACTCTTCTGGAGGGCGGGTACGGCAGCATCGCTTCTTAAAAGTCGACTTGATCTTTAATCTACGGAGTTTACTTCCACACTTTCATATACGAAGGAACTACTTTTGAAATAGATTTTACGAACTTCTGAGGTTTGGAGAACGGATTCAGAGGAACTGGAGTTCAAATACTTCTCTGTTCACAAGCTTATACTGGGAAATGCCTTATTAAATTCATGATTTAAGTGGAAAGTATGGGAAGCTGAAAAATGTTTTCGAGGCAAGGAACGGATGTTATCACCTATTTGGATCCATTGACCATCGAAGCTAATCGTTTTTTGAATAAGGAGCCAAAATTACCGCTAAGGATGAAAAATTCAGCTACTGATAGCACAGGAGAAATGATTGTGCGTGTTACGTGTCGGACTATGACAATTATTAGGATAACCTTTGATAGCTACGGAAGCAAACGCCATTAATTGCATAGTTAACATGTACAATTAATATATGTGTTTGGGTTACGTGAAATATTTTCAATTTCAAGTTTTCATGTAATTTAACAGTCTTTTACGACGGACGTATAGGTTTCATGCTCACGAATAAGTTATTTACCACGAGCTTGAATTTTACTTCTTTTCTATTTCAGGAACCTACATAATTTCCATTCTATGTGACCAATAACATTAACGTATATAAATATCGGCATTAGAAGAGAACATTTCGCAAAAGTTCATTGTTTCCCAATTCTGTGATTATGTCCTCGACACTTTCGCGCTGCTTTCGTTTGATCTCCCTCAGGGATTAAATTTGATGAGTTTATCTATTCACTAGCAGGCCTCATATCAGAATGACCTGCTGCTAAACTTTAGGCGCCTCTGGCAAAGTTCCGCGCGGAGCCCCTCGGTGAGGGCAATTTTGGCGACTGCTCCTTTGCGGCGACGGTCGCAACTGTTGAGGCGGTGATGTTAGCGCTGCCTCCCTGGCACACCTGCACGCCGCAGCTGCAGCATCGAAGTGCCCTGGCTCTGAATTTACAGCCTTTTAATGTAATAATGATGGCTGCTGGGTACATGTGCTCTGTGACGTAAACATCTCGCCGCCACTGGGCTGTCGTGTGTTTACGAGGCGTAATTCAAAATGACACGTCTGCCCTGCTAATTTGTGACGCTACTTCACCACTAAAGCAGGCCTCTCTTGAGATCAGAGTGTCGAGCTTTGGAGGACGTGAGGTGGGGCGCTGTGAATCTTGTTTCTTCCGTCAGCACATGAGTGCTTCTTTTCTTCTATCTTACACCTGGTGCTTTTAACCCAAATATTACGTGGCTTCGTCCTGATAAGTTGGATAAGTTGATCTTTCTCATCTTCTTAAGGGTTGCGTGCTACTAACAGTTTATTAAGGCTTTCGAAAATAAAATAGTCATCCGTTGGTAAGTTCTTTCGTCTAAAAGAATACGTTGTTCCACTTGATGAATTTTTATTGAACAGTTCGAGGAAGTTCAAAGATTCGTTTTCCTAAATTTTTCATTAAGCCCAACTTTCTTTATAAAAGAAAAATACACTCAAAGTGGAAATAGACTTACGTCGATTCCACTCCACCTACCAATAGTCGCCCAGTACATTCATCCGGGATTGAACTTATTCATACGCGGCCAATTTTCCTTCACAAAAATTCCTATTTTGTGTAAACGAAGTCAGCGATGAAAATTCAGTGCTAAAGCTTACATATTCATGCGTTCATGTCATACTCTTGTGAGGTCGAATAAACTCAGCACAACTTTTACTTGCAATATCAAAATTTTCTTGATAAGTTGTATAAGTACGTTTTCTCCCAAAATGTTAATTATGTATAAAAATTGAAGGTCAATTAAATTTTAGTGAATGTTTAGATTGTGAGAATATATTATAATAGTGGAATTGAATATTTTTCAGGATCTTGAGAATATTTAAAAATATCCGTGAAAAGAGATAAAATGCCTAAGTTTACGACGGACAGAAAAAGATTCCACTGGCCAATTGAGCGCGCGTACATGGACAAGAAAAGGCTGAGCTGACGGCATGAATGTAGCGCTGTTATGTTTATAGAGCAGAGTTGTATAGCGTAAATAGGGAGCAGTCTATTCCTGGGCACGAGACCGATGCTGCTGCTGCGATAGTGTCGAGTGGTGTCGCTTGCATTGCCGCCCTTGGTGGTGACGGTGGTGTGACCGCTGAGTACGTTGTGACGAGGACGTGGTGATGTGTGGTGCATTGCAATCAAGGTGCCAGAAATGTGTCGAGAATGCGTGACGGTGATGTAGTATAGTGACGTGTGTGTGTTTTGTGCGTAAGGCGGTGGTTGGATTTTACTTTCTTGATATTGAATTGTGGAGCTGCTGCGGCCCGGGGTGATGGTTGTCCTCATGCTAAAGGGAAAAGTAGTTACAGATGCACTTGCGCAGGTAGTAGTCAGAACTAGAAAACTCTCGTGGTTGTGGTGTTGGAGGTAGAGTGAAGCTTAATGTAATTGGCCTCCGTAGCGCGTTGGTGGCGGTGGTTCACGAATTGAGGCACGAGACATTATTGTTATGGCTCGAAATTGTTAAACTCGAGGTCTAGATGTTGGTGTACAGGTTTTGACGGCACTGGTAGCGACATGGTTGAGAAATTGAGGTGTTGGTGGGTGTGTGAGGCGAAAAGCAAAAAGTCCATGGAGGTAGAAGTTGTGGTGTTGCATATGAGCGACGAGGCTTTGCTGATGAAGTATAGGGGTGCAGATGTTCTCACGGAGACAGAAAAGGAGTGGGGTTCGATGTTGGCTCTGCGGGCGTCGAGGAGAGGGAGGCGCGTGGAGCTGCTGTGCTGTAACACAGTGCAATAGAGCAGTACTTTTTGGGCGTGTGGTGAATGTTCGTGGACGAGACTTAAAAATGAACGCACACTAATTCTACGCCTGTGGTAAAACAAAGTCGGAAACATAACTTTTGCGTTGAAGTAATCCTGAAGCGTGTTATTGCAGTACTATTCAACTTTACGATTATTGATGAGTTGTTAATTCACATCAATTTTTGTAGCTTCTGTTAATAGTTATATTGAGTGTGTTATTTTCTTCACCATCAGTCAACTTTCATCCTTGCCGAAATGTACTGTACTTTCATGCTCTTTACAAAATCATTTAACAATTTTAAAACGTTCATTGAAGTCAAGAAATGAATGCAGAAAATAATCAGCATGTTCCAAAAAGCACTGTTGCAAGAACACAGTTAAAACACAAAGTTGCAAGGTAAAAACGATGACGGTAACTAGGTTACGATGTTACTCTTGCGTACATGCGACTGTAATATTTTTCTGTGGTCAAAATCTGTGGTGTTTGGAGGGTCCATTGCAGCTTTGCGTGCATGAGCAATTGAAACCAAATGCAGTTGATATTGTAAATAAACTCCAAAAACCAAAGGATAAATGTCAGCAACTTATTCCTAGATTGATTCACTCACAAATGTTGTACATCAGAGCTGAAAATACTAATTGCATCCCGACGAGTAGTGGTCAAGCAATGAGTTGAAGATCTGCCCCGTGTTCCGCCGTCCTCTCTCTCATTCAGCTCTCGCGGTGCTCGTTTCCTCGAGCGGAATGTTGATGAGGAGATGCAGCTCCGCCGCTTCAGGAAGCTGTCCTGCCTCAGCCTCTCAAGGCCTTCCCAATGCTAACGGGACACTTCCCTGTCTCGTCCAAGCATTTAACTGACGAATGGATTACTTAGCTCCGGCATCAATGTTTACGAGGTGTATTATTTTCAGGATGATTAATGTCCGGCGGTGGGGCTGTCCAGCTGTAGCTTTCGGGAACTTATTATTGCTGTTATGTACGTGCGCCCGTGGCGACTAACGCGGGGCACATCGCAGCAAGTATTGTATTTACTGCAAGTGGAAACACGTGCGAGGTGTGTAATTATTAACGTAATCATTCGATTACTAAAGTATTCTAGAGCGTAATTAAAAGTTGTTATCGCCAATCATTGAATGTAAGTTTATGAACGCGACTTTTTACAGCACTTGTAGAATCTTAGTTTAGAATCTCTTGGGCTTAGTGGCGCGAAGTCAGATGGTAAATTATTAGTGCTTAACTTTCGCATGTTTGGTCGTAATTCGCATGAAGGCCATTGTCTGTCACATGCTGGTTGGGGCCCACAAAACGACCATTATTGCACTCAAGGCTGCGTTTAATTACTTGGTAAGAAAATTTTGTTTATTCAACCTTCGACTGCGAGAATTTGGACAACTAATGTGATTTTAACTGCTTATTAATGGGGTTCGCTAAGTAATTTTATTTGATTCAGTCAGATAACTCACAAAAACATGTGAGAATAACGATCATATTTATAAATCTGTGAAATATTTGTCAAGAAATTTGGCAATGTGTTGTATGAGTGGAAATCGTTAAAATTGTCGAGTATTTGCGCAGAACTCTCGAGCTTGAGACATTACTCGAGGGGCGAGACGGAGAGTACGGGGATTGAATGTGTGGGAAACATCGTACGCACGAGGTTGGAGAGTCAAAATGACACTTAACTACTTTCGCAGTATAGTTATACTGTTCCTCCGGTAAAGGCAATATTTTCTTCAGCACTTCATGAAAACCTCATTGAAACAGCGGTGTGAGAGCCAGGGATCTTACTGGAGCAGTTCTCATGGGCCGCTCCAGTTTCAAGAGACCTTACGTAATGACCGTTCGGGAACAAAAAGGCGATATACGAAGAAAATGTTTAGTAAACAGCCTCCGACACTAGTTTTAAGGAGCAATGCTCACGCAGCTCAGCTTATATTTTCACTGTGGTGGCTGTACGTATTTATAAATTTGGCCTCCCAAGCTTTCGCTCTTCACCTTTCGATGAGGTGACCGAAAATTGTCCTGGGAGGCCATGTTCAATTGAGAGAACCAAACGGGCGTGGAAACCTCAATCTTAACCCGAAAAAATTTACGACAGACTTCTACTGTGCAAATAGTCGTTTGTAATAAGGATTTTGTCATGATGATGGTTGTATTAAAGTGATGGTTGTGTCGTGGTGATGGTTGTGTCGTGGTGATGGTTGTGTCACGGTGACAGTTGTGTCACGGTGACAGTTGTGTCAAGGTGATGGTTGTGTCAAGGTGACGGTGGTGTCAAGGTGACGGTGGTGTCGTGGTGACGGTGGTGTCGTGGTGACGGTGGTGTCAAGGTGACGGTAGTGTCAAGGTGACGGTGGTGTCGTGGTGACGATGGTGTCGTGGTGATGGTTGTGTCGTGGTGATGGTTGTGTCGTGGTGATGGTTGTGTCGTAGTGATGGTTGTGTCGTGGTGATGGTGGTGTCGTGGTGATGGTGGTGCCAAGGTGATGGTGGTGTCGTGGTGATGGTGGTGTCGTGGTGATGGTGGTGTCGTGGTGATGTTGGTGCCAAGGTGATGGTCTACCATGGTGTCACGAACCGCTGTTGAAAATTTCCGAGGGTAAGGGTGGTCTCAAGAGATGCGTGCAGGAGACGAACACTCACGCCTCCCGAGACCAGGTGAGAACACCTGCGACGCCGAGCGTAGAGTTCCCGTAGAGCGCCGAAGGACGCAAGCTATCATAGGACTCTCTCACGAGACTCAAAATAGCCGAAACAATAACGCCACTAACAAGCTTGATCACTTCCGTCAAAACATCAGTTCTCGCTCTCTCTATTCGATAAAAGTCACGAATATTGATTTACGCGGGTGACCTCATCTTCCTCGGGCTACCTACCTACCTGCATGCCTAGCGAGAGACTTTATTCCTCAACAAGGAGAGTTCAGTGAGGTGTCAGATACACTTGAATCTATATTGATTTTTCGACTCGTATTTATTGTTCCTTTTTTTAAAGGATTCTGAAACTTTAAAGTTTCAAGAGCAAAACTGACATTTAACTTCGATGCATTGAGTGCCATGGTTATCAATGGGCAACTGAGAGCAGGTTCATGGATGATAAAATTGACATCTGTATTCCCGCCACCTTCTCGCACTCGCCTCGCATAAGAATGGATGTTCCCGTTGCGCCTCACGCACGCTGCCTGGGTGCCTCGCCTCTTAATTACGACGCCAAAATGTGGCTAGAGCCTTCGCTTGGATTTGTTTTAGATTCTCTTGAAGAGGCGGTTACTCACTGCGAATGCTATTTTTGAGACTTTGAACTCAGTTTTCCGGATTCCAGAGCGAGAAATACTGGGCGTGCTCAGTGGTTCTCGTTTTTGTAACTTTCACTTTTGTGGCCGAGCGCGTGGATAGCGAAGCTGTTTACTAATATACGCTCATCTGCATTCTGAATAACTGGGTGATCCAAAATATTCGAGCATGGAATTATTTTTGCCGATTGTACGCTACAGTATGCTTGTTAGATACTTGTTTCACTCATTGTTTGTAAGTCAGAATTTTTATATAGACTCAAATACTAAATTTCTGTTACCAAACTGGGAAAGCGTATTCATTTTTCCCGCCACGAGACATAAGTACGGTGAATCGCAAGCGCATGAAAGTCGTTCATTTCAGAAAGTTCTTTTCTCATTTCCCAAGAAGACTCCAGCCTGCATAGCCGAGGCCTTCTCATCCTCTCCAGTGCACTACACCGTCTACCCGTAGCTCGGCACGAGGTCGGGTGGCTGAACGTGTTCCTCGCGTAATCGCTTGGATGTAGACGTTCAAAAATCAACGTAGATAGCATTGTCCCCAAAAATTCGGTGCTTGCTTGTGCGTCGCAGTTCGAGAAACTCGCAGTCGAGAAATTGTTTGACTCGCCACCGCCTAGACGATTTCTTGCTCGTCGCTTTTGAGTCTCTGATTCTATATTTTTACCCTTGCACCGTGAGTGAGGAATTTATACGTAAATATAAAACCATTTTTTTTTGTAATAGAGACTATTGCTTGGGAATTCTCTGGTCAGAGCATTGCTAAACTTTATTGTTCAATTACAACCACAACCTATCCAAAGAATTTACTTGCAACTACGGAGCGTTTAGATCGCTTTCAATTCTTCACTGAGGCCAAGGAGCATCTTCTCATCGATGATGCACATGTATCACTTAGACCTCAGCTTTCGGCCGTCATCCGGTGACTCGAGAGGGCCGCTCTCAGCGACAGCGCACCTTGCGCCCTCGGGTCGTAAGCGCCACTTAGCTGCAATTTATATGAAGGCTACCGCCTTTTCAATCGTCATCAATAAGACTGGGAATTTCAGAGATGGTAGTGGCCTGATTAATGCATTCGCTGGTGACAGCGGGCTGTACGGACGGAGACCTGTGAAAAAATTTTACACGGTATAGAGCTATGTGGCTCTTACTATTGGTTGCATTCACCCGAACGTAGGACGTGGCAGAGTATGATCTAACTCACAGTATTGTACAAAAATATGCTGTTCGTTCATCGATCTCGCAAGTCGTCCTAAATTTTTCAGGGTTTCCTGAGAACCAGCTGCGTAGGTTTTCGTGTGAACGTTGAATACCAAGCGCGAGTTACAGGTTCTTTTTCGACACTTCCCATCAGTAGCACTGACTTGCGCGCTTCTTATATGCTCACTTTTTCCCAGCCTGTAACTCATGATGTCACACCGTACGGTCGTCCTGCTCTTGAGTTGTTCTAATGAATTGCTCGTTTTTAATAATGATTGGAGTTGAAGCATTTTGTATGTATGAATATGTATTCTTTCTTACAGAATGACTACTTTTATGACGTAAATGAGGAAATTTATATTGCTAGAGGACGAGAATCTTGTGTTGAATGCTAAAGAGTAGTTTCAAAATCTTTGAGCTCTTATATTCCCAATTTTAGAAGTATGTCAGGTTAACATTTAACTGCCGTCGGTATGCTATTCTTTAAAATTTGCTGCACGCCATCTGATTATTGGATTATTCCTGTTGTCTGTATAATGGTCCCAAGTAACAGAGGCCTCCGTGCAATGTATAACACTCTATTTAAGGGATATTAATTAGCATTTCATTAGCATAGCCAGATGTTCGATATCTAAACATGTTTACCTCTGAGGCGAGAGAGTGAGCAGCAATTTGATGATAAACGAGCGAGGAAGCTAGAACGGCAACTGCGTAGGGAAGAGGGGTGGAAACCTGTGCGTCATTTGCATCCTCTATTGGTGGGACCCCGTAATTATTTCATTTTAATAGATGCCAGGCCAATGACTCTTCCGCTGAACCGGCGTTTGCGCTGAGCAGCCGCTCAAGGTGCGCTCTTGCTGGAGGGTTGAGGCGTACGA